>PITA01014760.1:0-52471 GCA_004023965.1 Spilogale gracilis
TCAGTGGGTTAAATCCTCTGCCTTCAGCTCAGGTCATGATCTCAGGTCCTGGGATGGAGGCCCCCATTGGGCTCTCTGCTCAGCAGGGAGCCTGCTTCCTCCACTCTCTCTGCCTGCCTCTCTGCCTACTTGTGATCTCTCTCTCTCTCTCTCTCTGTCAAATAAATAAATAAAATCTTTAAAAAAAAAATCTACAACTCGAGGCACCTGGGTGGCTCAGTTGCTAAGTGTCTGCCTTTGGCTCAGGTCATGATCCTAGAGTCCTGTGATCAAGCCCCACATCGGGCTCCCTGCTCGGCGGGAAGCCTGCTTCTCCCTCTGTCACTCCCCCTGCTTGTGTTCCCTCTCTAGCTGTGTTTCTCTCTGTCAAATAAATAAATAAAATACTAAGAAATTAAAAAAAAAAAAAGAATCTACAACTCAGGGACGCCTGGGTGGCTCAGTTAGTTAAACATCTGCCTTTGGCTCAGGTCATGATCCCAGGGTCCTGGGAGAGAGCCCCACATGGGACTCCCTGCGCAGTCTGATTCTCCCTCTTCCTCTGCCACTCCCCCTGCTCATGCTCTCTCAAGTAAATAAATAAAATCTTATTAAAAAAAAAAAAGAATTTACAACTCAGGGGTGCCTGGCTAGTTCAGTCAGTAGAGCATATGACCCTTGATATTGGGGTTGTGAGTTCAAGTGCTATGTTGGGTGTAGAGATTAATTAAAAATAAAATCTTAAAAAAAAGTCTCCCAGTTCCAGACCTCCAGTTCCCTTGCTCAAAGGCAACTCACATGTTTTTGTACACTTTCAGAAATGTTCTCTGCATATACAGGTAGGAACAAGAATATGCTATGTAAACTGTTCTGCATTTAAGTTTTTTCTCTTAACAGTGTATCTGGGAGAAATTTCTGTATGACAATATACAAGCCACCTCCATTGTTTTTAACAGCTGCATAGTATTTTAATGTATGTACCGTAAGTTAGTTAAAGAGCCACCGGAATATTTGTCAAAAATATAGTGTTGGGGGACCTGTGTGGCTCAGTGGTTAGGTGTCTGCCTTCCACTCAGATCATGATCCCAGTGTGCTGGGATGGAGCCTGCGTCTGACTCCCTGCTCAGCAGGAAGTCTGCTCCTCCCTCCCCACTCCCCCTGCTTGTGTTCCCTTTCTTGCTATCTGTCAAATAAATAAAATCTTAAAGGGTGGGGGGCGCCTGGGTGGCTAAGCAGGTTAAGCCTCTGCCTTCAGCTCAGGTCATAATCTCAGGATCCTTGGTTCGAGTCCCACATCAAGCTATCTGCTCAGCGGGGAGCCTGTTTCCCCCTTGTTCTCTGTCTGCCTCTCTGCCTATTTGTGATCTCTCTGTCAAATAAATAAATAAAATATTTAAAAAAAAATAGGGGCGCCTGGGTGGTTCAGTCGTTTAGTGTCTGCCTTTGGCTCAGGTCATGATCCCTGAGTCCTGGGATGGAGCCCCGCATCTGGCTCCCTGCCTGGTGGGAAGTCTGCTTCTCCTTCTCTCACACCCCCTGCTTGTCTTCCCTCTCTTGCTGTGTTTCTCTCGGTCAAATAAATAAATAAATAAAATATTAAAAAAATACAGTGTCAGAGTATAACCAGACTAAATCAGAATCTGCAAGCATGAGGCCCAGGAATGTGTCCTTTTTACAAGTTCCCCAGGTGATGCCAACAAGGATGGCCTGCACCAACCTGGTATCTCACTGTGAGCACTCTCCTGTTGGTAGGTCAGTCTCCTATTGCACTGTAAGAACCATAATTTTCTCCTAGAGGTTGAAACTAGAGGCCTGCAGAATGATTTGGCAACCCAGAGACATGTTTTATTTGCTCTACATAGTGTTTTAAAAAGTAATTTAGGGTGCCCGGGTGGCTCAGTGGGTTAAAGCCTCTGCTTTTGGCTCAGGTCATGATCTCAGGGTCCTGGCATCAAGGCCCGCATCGGGCTCTCTGCTCAGCAGGGAGCCTACTTACTCCTCACTCTCTGCCTACTTGTGATCTCTCTGTCAAATAAATAAAATCTTAAAAAAAAAAAAAGTAATTTAAAATAATGGACATGGGGTACATGGGTGGCTCAGTAGTTTAAGCATCCAACTCTGGATCTCAGCTCAGGTCTTGATCTCAGGGCTGTGAGCTCAAGCCCTGTGTTGGGTTCCATGCTGGGTATAGAGCCTACTTAAAAATAAATAAATAACAGACAGTATTTAACATTTGAGAGATCTCTCATTAAAAATTGGAATTAAAAAAAAAAAAAAGAAAAGAAAAGGGGCGCCTGGGTGGCTCAGTTGGTTGGGCGACTGCCTTCGGCTCAGGGCTCAGGTCATGATCCCGGAAACCCGGGATCGGGTCCCACATTGGACTCCCTGCTCGGCGGGAAGCTTGCTTCTCCCTCTCTCACTCCCCCTCCTTCTGATCTTGGTCGGGAGACCTGCTTCTACTTCTCTCACTACCCCCCCCTCTCATTCCCTCCGTCAAATAAATAAATAAAATCTTAAAAAAAAAAAAGTAAACTATACTATCTAATAAGTAACAATTAAGTTACCCTTACTTTACTGGACCTAAAAACCACTATAGGAAACTCTTACCAACTAAAGTATTTCAACACAGCTCAGCTCGGTCCCAATGATAAAAATTGCCAAAAGTTCTTTTAATATTTCCTTAATTTATTTTCCAAATAACTCACCTACTAATAAAATTATACTTACTGATTAGGGTCCGATCCATAATCCACCAAAACATCAACTAACTTCGTAAATCCTAACAACGCTGCCACAAAAAGAGCAGTTTGGCCTAAAGAGTTAACTGCATCCACATATACCCCTACAAAGCAAATAAAAACACCACAAAGACATTAATAAGCAACCTAAGAAAATTACACACTTCTTTAACAACAAAGACAATAAACTCATCTATCTTATCTCCACAAAAGAAAGTCTCTTTTAACAACAAACTTAAAATAAAACCCCTATTGTTTAAGAACAAAACCACTCAGATTGTGTTCTCTTCCTCCAACCCTTCCGAAAAAGGGTAGAACGATCATCAATGGTAAATGGCAGTTGCATCAAAGCAACACCAAACACCTTCTTCACGCTCAGAAGAGAACACTTAACCTCCTCCTCGTGGTTTTGGGTACTCTACACATTCAGAGAAACTTCTCTAGTAACAAACTATAGAAATGATCCCTGAAAGTATAGTCTTAACGATACATTGCCTCCCTTTCCCGGGTGGAAGCAATCCATACACATTTTGCTCATGGTGACTTTTTTTAAAAACTCACTATTTTTCAAAATGTAGACTAACACGTGTTTTCCAAAGAAATGTTCCATTACCAAAGTTCAACAAAGCGTTTTTGAACATAATGCCTTTCAGAAAACATTTCAAGTTATTACTTTAATTAACATCCGGCTGATAAACAGCCAATTGCACGGCATTTTTCCCACTCACCCCTCCCACCCATTGCCCGGCGGTTCCGCCTTGTCAGTATTACGTAACCGCTGACAACTACAAAGCGCGCCGGAACTCTAGGACGCGCTTCAGTTTACATCGACCGTGGAAGCAAGGCATCCTTTTTCTTCCCTACCGCCCTTCGAGAAAACCATAAGTGGATGATGACCCAGGCCAAAGACAGTTTTGCACGGCACTCCCGATTTTTTTTTAAAAAGACTTCATTTATGTATTTGACAGAGAGAAACAGCCAGAGAGGGAACACAAGCAGAGGGACTGAGAGAGGGAAAAGCAGGCTTCCCGCTGAGCAGGGAACCCGATGCGGGGCTCGATCCCGAGACTCCAACATCGTGACCCGAGGCTGAAAGCAGACGCTTAAACGACTTAGCCAACCAGGCGCCCGACTCCCGGTTTTTAAATTTAATCCCGTCTAACTAACAGCCATATACATGGTCTTCGGATTTTTTTTTTTTAAATCGAGTAATTTTTATTTACATAAAAAGTTTTTTTTAAGTGTGTCTAAACAAAGCAATACATAATTCTGCTTAAAGATTCAGGAGCTCTCAGCTCTTGGGCTAAAGACAAAACTCCACGTACCTTACCAGGCCGTCAGTGGTCTGGCCCACATACCAGCTCTCCAGCCTCATTTTGCACCAAATTCCCGTTCACTGAAGCCATATTGAACTTCAGCCCTTTTGCTCACTCTATTCCCTTCTGCCACAGAGCCTTTGCAAAAGCTGTTCCCTCAGACAGGAGTTCTCTCCCAATCTCCTAAACTGAACTTAACTGCAGTTCATCATTAAAACAGCTGCCCAAGGGCGCCTGGGTGGCTCAGTCGGTTAAAGCCTCTGCCTTCAGCTCAGGTCATGATCTCAGGGTCCTGGGATCCAGGGCCGCATCGGGCTCTCTGCTCAGCGGGCAGCCTGCCTCCTCCTCTCTCTCTGCCTACTTGTGATCTCTCTCTGTCAAATAAATAAATAAAATCTTAAAAAAACAAAACAAGGGGCGCCTGGGTGGCTTAGTTGGTTAAGCGACTGCCTTCGGCTCAGGTCATGATCCCGGAGACCCGGGATCGAGTCCCACGTCGGGCTCCCTGCTCCGCGGGAAGCCTGCTTCTCCCTCTCTCACTCCCCTGGCTTGTGTTCCCTCTCTGACTGTGTTTCTCTCTGTGAAAACAAAACAAAAAAAACATCTGCCCAAGTGTCATTGTCTCAGGGAACCCCTCCCTGACCTCCTTAACTAGATCCAACATCTTCCCTGTGTGATTATTTGATGAATGCCTGCTCTTTGCATCTGTCTGGGAAAGGCAGAGACTATGAAATGACCTAGTATACCCACAATATTCCAAACACCTGGTACTAAAAGAATGCATCCAAGTAAGAGTGTCCAGTGCAGAGAACTGGGCAAGACAGGGATCCTTAACATTGTAATCCGTCATTTTAAAGCCATGGGGTTGGGGAAGAGAGTCACAACACATTTTACCTAATTAGACAATTGAGGATGGAGCCCTGAGGCCCACTAGCATTTTAAGGGGCAAGCTGAAAGGGCAAAGACAAAAAGTGAGGAGAGAAGGAAACCAAAAGAGGTTAAGAGAAAAAACCTGAACAAATAGGTCACAGTAACAACGGAGATAAGTTTCAAAAAGGAAGATCAGTAAACAGCATTAGACTGGAGAAATGTAGTAAGAATGACCAATGTTCTTGCTGAGAGCAGTGCTAGTGGGGTTCACATTTCTTATTGCTCAGGTCTCACTATGTTACAAGTATGCGTGGCACGTCTTCTTCCTTACAAGACTGTCACCCTTGGGCACGTGGGTGGTTCAGTGGGTTAAAGCCTCTGCCTGCAGCTCAGGTCATGATCTCAGGGTCCTGGAATGGAGGCCCGCATCGGGCTCTCTGCTCAGCAGATAGCCTGCTTCCTCCTCTCTCTCTGCTTGCCACTCTGCCTACTTGTGATCTCTCTGTCAAATAAATAAATAAATAAAATCTTAAAAAAAAAAAAAAAAAAGACTGTCTCCCTAACCTTTAGGGCAGAAACTGCCAAATTTATCTCTCTTTCAGTGCCAGGTAAACTTACTTAACCTCAGCCTAGTTTTGACTAAAACTAGATTGATGTGACTGCCAGTGGACCAAGGTCTGTTTCCACCCACAATTAGGGATGTTCTATCCTAAGTTTATGGCACCTGAACAGCGCCAA
This sequence comes from Spilogale gracilis, assembly GCA_004023965.1. NCBI lineage: Eukaryota > Metazoa > Chordata > Mammalia > Carnivora > Mephitidae > Spilogale > Spilogale gracilis. Next base: position 5,642 of record PITA01014760.1, read on the forward strand.
TGCCTTGGAGAATTTATGATTGGAAACCTGAAAGAAGTCTGTGTAATCTCTTACAAATCTCTTTTATCATACACCCTTCCCTCAAGATGATCTGTAACTAAAAAGCTTTAAATAAAAAACCCAAAGACACAGTTTTCAGGAGATCCCCACACCACTCTTCAAGTCCGGTCTCCTCATATCGCCGACTCCGTCACCACCTTCTGGAAGCCCAGATGTTGCCAGGGCTGGTTCCCGAGAATTCTAAGTACTTTAGATATTAGATAAATGCAGTTGTTAGTCATCCTAGTTTTGTGGATGGAGAAACTAAGATACAGAAAGATTATGTGACTTGGCTGGGCGGCTCAGTGGGTTAAAGCCTCTGCCTTCAGCTCAGGTCATGGTCTCAGGGTCCTGGGATCGAGGCCACAGTGGGCTCTCTGCTCAGCAGGGAGTCTGCTTCCTCCTCTCTCTCTGCCTGCCTGTGATCTCTCTCTCTCTCTGCCAAATAAATAAATAAAATCTTAAAAAAAAAAAAAGAAAGAAAGAAAGAAAGAAAGAAAGAAAGAAAGAAAGATTACATGACTTGCCAAAGGTCACACAGCTGTTAAAGAGCAGAGCTGGTAGGTCACCTTAACCTTTATCCTGCTTTGCTATGTACTAAAAAACTATTCTAGGGGCACCTGGGTGGCTCAGTTGGTTGGGCAACTGCCTTCGGCTCAGGTCATGATCCCAGAGACCCAGGATTGAGCCCCACATCAGGCTCCCTGCTCGGCGGGAAGCCTGCTTCTCCCTCTCTCAATCCCCCTGCTTGTGTTCCCTCTCTCGCTGTGTTTCTCTCTGTCAAATAAATAAAATCTTAAAAAAAAAAAAAAACAACTATTCTAGGTACTGAGCATACAGAGATATGGAGGTAAGTAAAGGTTCCTACTCTCTGCGTTTACATTCTAGTGAGAGAGAAAAATGTGACAGCAATAAATGCCCAAGACAATGCTAGATAATGAGGCATGCTAAGGATTTTAAATGTTGAAACTAAGAGAGATTGATGGCTACTTTAGATTTGGGGGTCAAAATCTCTCTTTGGAGGTTACATTTACACAGAGAAAACAATTAATGCAAAGATTCAAAGAAGGGAACAAAGTGGTATATTCCAGCAATCTGAAGACAGCTCAAGAGCATTAGGGTATGAGGGAGAGGTGCAGGCAGGGGCCAGATATCTGAGGGTTTTCTAGGCAAGGCTGAGGCCAGGGGAGTCTGGATTTTAAGTGTGAAAGAAAGCCACTGAGAGGTTTACAGCTGTGAAGACCAGTTTTGAGGCCACTGCTTCACGTCTCTGTGGGAGAGATCATGGTGGCTTGGATTTGGGTGTAGGTAGCAAGGAAAGAGAAACTTTGGCTGTTTTTGAAGTCGAGTCAATAGGATACACTGATGGACTTGGTGAGGGAGGGTGAGGGAAAGAGGTTTCAAAGGTGACAAGTTGGATTGTGCCTGGAACAGTCTGGTGGATCCTTCTGCTAATAGAGAAGACTGTGGAAGAGACAGGGATTTTCATCTAAGGGAAGGGCTTTTTCAGAATGGGAGAAAGGAGCATTCAACCACTTTACCTGCTTCATCTAATTGAACCCCCTTGCAATAATCCCATGTGTCGATGCTATTACTACTACATCTACCTACATAGAAGGATAGACTGAAGTTAAGAAATTTCCCCAGAACCCACAGCTAGTAAATAGAAGATGAACGTATCAACTCCAGAGCATACACTTCCCTCACAACCCCCAACCTTCAAAGATGACCAAGACCTAATTTAGGTCTCAAAGGGAACACCTAGCCACTGTAGATCCAAAAGGAGAAAATCAAGGAGAAAACACTTGGTATATAGCTAGGGTGGAAGAAAGAGAAATTAAATGTGATCTGGGAAGGTACTTCCAAGACCAGGAAGTAATTTCAAAGCTTCAACAACAGGGAAGGAAAGGAGGCAGAAGATAGTCCCAGAAGATATGACTTTCTTTTTTAAATTTTTCTTTTCTTTTCCTTTCTTTCCTTATTTCTTTTCATTCTTTTCTATTTATTTTAGGTTTAAGTAATCTCTACACCCAAGGTGGGCTCAAACTTGCAACCCTGAGATTGAGGGTTGCATGCTCTACTGACTCAGCCAGCCCAGTACCCCTCATTCCTTATTTAGTCTCATCTCTCCTACCCTTCCTCAACAGCCTCCGTCAGCAATGATTTTGCCTCACACTTGACAGAGAACTAGAAGCTATCATTTCAAAAACCCTCAGTATGGTCTCATTACACAGACTAACCACCTACATTTGCACTCCCTATCAACTCTGGTCACCTCAAAGGCCTGCCCCTGGAAACTGTTCTCTCCTAAATATCAGTTTCTCCTGCTCCACCCAGTCCTTCCATCTGACTCAGACTTGATCTCCCATCTTTTTTTTTTTTTTAAGATTGATTGATTTGTCAGAGAGAGAGAGAGATCACAAGTAAGCAGAAAGGCAGGCAGAGAGAGAGGAGGAAGCAGGCTCCCTGCTGAGCAGAGAGCCTGATGCAGCCTTGATCCCAGGACCCTGGGATCATGACCTGAGCCAAAAGCAGAGGTTTTAAACTCACTGAGCCATCCAGGCACCCTGTTCTCCCATCTTTAAATCTCCCATCTCCCTATCTACACCCCACATCCTACATCCCCTCCCCCCTCCAATGCATATCTACCTCTATACTCTCCATCACATCTTGATCTTTTGGGAACACTTTCCACCCAATAAAATCATTTAATCTCTCATGCTTATTGTACATTTTTCTATCCCACTTTCCTTCCTTGGCTTTGATCAAGCATATTCATTCTCTTCTCTCTGCTTCGGGAGTTCTGTTAAAGGTCAGAAATTTCTCCTAAATGTGCCCTAAACTTAACTCTACCATCACTTCCCACCCCCTCTCACTGCCCTAATTCAGTTACTCCACCTAACAAATATCCCTCACTCACACCTATACCGAATCAACCCCCCAAATCCTGCCAATATATATTTTTTAAGGTTTTATTTATTTGACAGAGAGGAAGATGACAAGTAGGCAGAGGCAGGCAGAGAGAGGAGGAAGCAGGTTCCCTGACCAGCAGAGAGCCCGATGAGGGACTACATCCCAGGACCCCGAGATCATGACCTGAGCCTAAAGCAGAAACCTAACCCACTGAGCCACCCAGGCGCCCAAATCCTGCCAATATTAAATATCTTTCAGATCCAATCAGCTTTTCTTTCTCCATTACCACCTTCTCTATCTAGACATATACAGTAGGTGCCTAATGGGGACTTCACCCGCACTATATATATATAGGTGGTCAAAACACTGTTTCCAATAAGACCCCACCACCCTTCGGGGTGCCTGGGTGGCTCAAGTGGTTGCAGACTGCCTTCGGCTCAGATCATAATCCCAGAGACCCGGGATCAGGCTGCCTGCTCGGCGGGAAGCCTGCTTCTCCCTCCCCTTACTTCTGTTCCCCTTCTCTATCAAATAAAGAAAATCTCACAAAAAAAAAAAAAAACCCACCACCCTTCAACTACAAGATAGAGAAAACTACCTGTAACGCTTCAAACAAATGCCACAACTAAACTCTCCTCACTCTCCCAAAGCCTCTAGCAGTTTACACACAAAAACAAGTCCAAAAGCACAAAAACCCAAAAAGGATTCTAAAACTAACCAACAGCCTTACCTACTTCGATAAGGACACACTTTTCTGAGAAACTGAACGCCATCAGCTTACACCAAAACCACTCAGACGGTATCCCTTCCCTCTATCCTCTCCAGAAAAGAGGAAGAACGATCATCAAAGGCATAAAAGCAGTTGTAGAAAACACCGCCAATGCCGACTTCACGCTCAGAAAGGGATACTACGTCTCCTCCTCGTGGGTTTGGGTACTCTACACGTTCAGAGAAACTTCTCTAGTAACAAACTATAGAAATGATCCCTGAAAGTATAGTCTTAACAAGCATACGCTGGCCCCGGCTAGGTCTATGGCGGCCGCACACTTTTGTTTGATGGCGACATTCTTCGCACGTTCTTCCATTTCATAAATATCACATAAACATATTTTCAAAGTATTGTTTTCTATACCACCTTTTAAAGCACTCTTGAGTATTCTTAAGAGTCTTTTTTCTTTAAGAAAACTAAGTCTTCTACTTCTTAATTAGCCTATTACGTTCAGACAGCCAATCAGAAGCTCTTGTCTTTCTGACGCTAACACTTCCGAACTAGTTTAAGATAAGGCTGCGCTAGGGCTAGGGGGCGCCAATTAGTACTGGCATCTCGTATTACACGCCCCATCCTCGGGTAAGATTTTTTTTTTTTTTTTTTTTTGAACCTCTAAAACACTGAATTGGGAAAGGTAATGGGTAAATTGACATTTTTACTTTGAGACCGGCTGCTGGTTACAAACTTGTGTGTGGACTTGAGGGGCACATATTGGACTCACCTGAGTAGGTTTTCTTTCTTTTTTTTTTTTCCCTCAAGATTTATTTTTTTTAAGAGACACAGCCAGAGGGAACACAAGCAAGGCGAGTGGGAGAGGGAGAAGCAGGCTTCCTGCTGAGCAGGGAACCCGATGCAGGGCTTGATCCCAGGACACCAGGATCATGACCGGAGCCAAAGACAGATGCTTAACGACTGAGCCACCCAGGCGCTCCCCCCCCCCCCCGCATCTATTTTTTTAATTAGGAAAAAAAACACACCAAGTGTAGTATGCTTACTTTGAGGGTTTGGGATGTTAGGGGGATCTTCATTAATTGGTAATTGTGTACATTTTAATATTTTTTATAATTTTTAAAAGGTTTTATTTATTTGACAGAAACACAGTCAGAGAGGGAACACAAGCAGGGGGTGTGAGTGTGAGAGAGGGAGAAGCAGGCTTCCCACCAGGCAGGGAACTTGACTCAGGGCTTGATCCGGGGACTCCGGGATCATGACCTGAGCCGCAGGCAATCGCTTAACCAACTGAGTCACCCAGACACCCCTGACCTTGGTGTTCTAACCCCAGGGGTCAATTAATATACATGTAATTAAAAAATGAATAAAGTCTGGGTTGAGGTTCTGGAACTCAGGAACTCATCTTTTGGGTTTTAGAACTCATATAATCTATATAACTGAACTAAGTAGGATATAATCAGGAAACATTTTTTCCCCTTTTACTGCCCTCGAGTACACTCTTTTGGTTGGCTCTTCTTTCCCCTCTCCAGAGAGGCATCTTAGGCAGATTCTGTAGTCTTTTTTTTTTTTTTTTAAGATTTTATTTATCTGACAGAAACACAGCTAGAGAGGGAACACAGCAAGGGGAATGAGAGAGGGAGAAGCAGGCTTCGTGCAGAGCAGGGAGCTCGATGCAGGGCTCCGGAATCATGACCTGAGCCGAAGGCAGTTGCCTAACCAACTGAGCCACCCAGGTGCCCCAGACTCCATAGTCTTTAAGTCACTTTGAGGCCTTCAAGCACAGTCTCATTTCAGGTAATAAATTGTCTAGTCCTGTTGAAATCAAAACCTCTTCCTTGCTCTCCCACTTCTCTGATTTCAAGGCTGTTTCTGGCAACTCCAGAGCTGGAGGGGGACGACCAATAAGATGGCAAAGGCCAAGGCCTTCAAATGTAGCGGATCCTCTTTGTAGCTTTTGGTCTCTTCTGAATGCCTACTCTTCTGTGGGAGGGGTTAGTGGGCCCTCCAGGTAACTCCACTCTACTTCACAGCACCCTAATGCAAGCCAGTGCCCGCTCCTGCTAACTTCTTGCTGTTTCTCCAGCCTCTGTTGGGGTTCTTCCTGTCTTCATAGGTGAGGTCCTTTAGATGGTTCAGCTACCCTCTATAGAGTCTACTTACTCCACTAAGTGGTGGAAGACTGTAGCTAATCCAACTGCTGGTCTCTCATGTTCACCCAGTCATCAGGGGCTGCTTTAGGAAGGAGGCAAATAGCAGTCCTTCTGACCTCTAAATTCCAGGTAACATCCAGGTTCTCTTCATACCACTTTGGTGGCAGCTGGCATGGGCTGACATTTCTACTGTTCAGCAGGATGAGACAAAGGCTCCCAACTATCCTGCTTGCAAGTACTACAATTCTTTCCATGACGTTCATCCTGAAGGACCTCTTATTTGGCTTGAAGGAAGGAGGGGAAAAGCCACAGCTTTCTGTTCCTATGAATGTCTTTTAGAGAATCTTTTCCACATATGCCCACCACTATCCCATCGCCTTCTTCTAGATAGCCCTGAGGTGGATGATGGAGTTAAAGGTCCAAGAACCATTTTAGCCATCTCCTAAGAAGTCCCGCTTTAGACTGTTGGGGAACTTGTCACCTTGTCACCACTTGTTCTCCACTCTGAGGCTTTAGATGAGATTCCCAGACACAGATTCCCAGACACATGAAAATCCTGTTTCATATCCAGTTATACCTGTTAACCCCATCACCTGCTGTAGCTTAATGGTAAGAGTATGAAGATGCAAAACACTCAGATGTCTAAGATATAAATGTTCCAATACTCTGCTTTTCACACTGGAGCATGTGGATAGAACACACCAGAAGTCATAGCATACCTCTGCTGAATATCTTTTTGTTTTTTTATTTTAGTTTATTTTTATTTAAAGGTTTTTATTTATTTGACAGAGAGAAACACGGAGAGGGAACACAAGCAGGGAGAGTGAGAGAAGGAGAAGCAGGCTTCCCGCCGGGCAGGGAGCCTGATGTAGGACTCATCCGGGAACACCAGGATCATGACCTGAGCCGAAGGCAGACGCTTAACGACTGAGGTGCCCCTATTTTTGTTATTTGAGAGAGAGCTCTCACACACACACAGAGGGAGAGGGAGAAGCAGACTCCCCACCGAGCAGGGAGCCCAATGTAGGGCTCAATCCCAGGACCCTGGGATCATGACCGGGGTCAAAGGCAGCTGCTTGACTGAGCTACCCAAATACTCCCTGAACAAATATTTTCATGTCAACACACACATGAATGTGTTATGGAATAAAATGAAAAATTTTAAGGGAAAAAAACCAACAGGATCTTTCAAATAAATTAGTGAACTCACTATCAGCTACTTCCATCTATAGACTCTAGAGGTGGTACATGGAAACACTGAGAACTTTCTGAGTGAATTATTTTGTGGGATAGTTGAATCCTGAAAAAATTGTAATTACCTTTCTGGAAGTCCTCAGAAATGCTGCTGAAGTAAATGGAGAAACCCTGCAGAGAAATTAGGTCAGCCTGACTGTTTCACAAATAGCTGAGAGAAGCTTCATAAACCTCTCTTTATAGTAAGAAGGGAGAGGGGGAATTCAGCAGGACTTCTGGTTACTCAAAAAAAACAAACAAAAAACAAACAAAAAAACACAACAAAACAAAACAAAACAAAACAAGAAGAAAAACAAGACAACAACAAAAAAACAAACCAGGATTTGTAAATCAAGGGCCAAATACCGGCAGAGGTTTTGTTTTTTGTTTTAAGATTTTATTTATTTATTTGATGGACAGAAACACAGCTAGAGAGGGAACATAAGCAGGGGAAGTGAGAGAAGGAGAAGCAGGCTTCCTGCAGAGCAGGGAGCCCAATGCAGGACTCGATCCTGGGACTCCGGGATCATGACTGAGCTGAAGGCAGCCACCCAACAACTGAGCCTCCCAGGCACCCCACCAGCAGAGGTTTTGTCCATATATTGTTCAGTGTTTGTTCTTTTGAAGACTGCCTGAGCTACCTTTGCTAGTTCCATCTGCCTTGTAGGCTGAGCTGCCTGTAACATCCGGCAAAAGACACACACACACTGGAAACAAAAGCACCCCAAGTCCCTGCGAGGGGCAAAGAAGGGGAGAGCTGTGAAAGCTTGTCTCTTCACTCCACCACAGGCTTCAGAAGACTGATTAAAGGAGAAAGGGGAATCAGGCAGAGTTAAAGGTGGGTGGCTGGGGCCTGAGGAGAAATCTTAGGAGTCTAACAGTTGGGAGACCTTATGGTTCCCTAGTACAAAACACAACAGTCTTCAAACAACAATTTAAGACCTCTCTTGAGCAGTATGACTGCACTGGTAAGGAAAAATCTCATCTCAAATTTCAGTTCCCCCAAGAACTCATAGCTTTATGATGTACCTGATTTTCCTTCCAAAACTATTTAGAAGGGGCGCCTGGGTGGCTCAGTTGGCTAAGCAACTGCCTTCGGCTCAGGTCATGATTCTGGAGACCCGGGATCGAGTCCCACATCGGGCTCCCTGCTCAGCGGGAAGCCTGCTTCTCCCTCTCTCGCTCCCCCTGCTTGTGTTCCCTCTCTGGCTATGTTTCTCTCTGTCAAATAAATAAAATCTTTAAAAAAAAAAAACTATTCAGAAATATGAATCAAGTTGCATCTACAATTTAACACAGTGCTTACCTTTCTTAAGAATCTTCTTCACTTTCACATAGTTCCCTTGTTTGACATATTCATGAAGCTGAGCTTCCAAGGAGTCATTTCTTAAGGAACCAAGCTGAACGGGACAGGGAACTGGAAGATGAACAGCCCGAGACATCCTGTTTCAAAAGAAAACAACATGCTTACTTTAACTCAATCAGGCCTTTTGGCTAAGATCAAGTGCAGAAATGTAATGAAGCACCTAGATTATTTTACATTTATTTCACTTCTTGTCCACTTTCATTTATAATGAACATGATTAGGGGAACAATTATTGAAGCTCTACAAAATTTCTTTTTAAGATTTTATTTGTTTATTTGACAGAGAGAAACAGTGAGAGAGGGAGGGGTGGGAGAGAAGCAGGCTTCCAGCCAAGCAGGGAGCCCGATGTGGGGCTTGATCCCAGAACCCCGAGATCATGAACTGAGCCAAAGGCAGATGCTTAACTGACTGAGCCACCCAGGTGCCCCTACAAGATTTTTTTTTAAGATTTTATTTATTCATTTGAGAGACAGAGAGCATGAATGCAGCAGAGAGGCAGAGGGAGAGGCAGAAGCAGACTCCCTGCTGAGCAAAGAGCCCAGTGAGGGACTTCATCACAGGACCCTGAGACCATGATCCCAGCCAAAGGCAGACACTTTATCGTCTGAGCCACCCAGGCTCTCAAAACTCTACAAGATTAATGTTTGTGCTCAATATTACTGGTGAAATTGAAAAACTGAATGTATTTAGCACTAATTCCTAGGACTAAAAAGTGATAGCTACTGGGAAGTAAGATTAGAAATATACAGGGATGTGGGCACCTGGGTGGCTCGGTTGAGTGACTGCCTTCAGCTCAGGTCATGATCCCGGAGACCCGGGATCGAGTCCCACATCGGGCTCCCTGCTCGGCGGGAAGCCTGCTTCTCCCTCTCTCAGTCCCTCGGCTTGTGTTCCCTCTCTGGCTATGTTTCTCTCTGTCAAGTAAGTAAAATCTTAAAAAAAAAAAACAAAACAGGGATGCCTGGGTGGCTCAGTTGGTTAAATGGCTGCCTTCAGCTCAGGTCATGATCCTAGGACCCTGGGATCAAGTCCCGAATCGGGTCCTTGCTCAGCAGGGAGCCTGGTTCTCCCTCTGCCTCTGCCTGCCGCTCGCTTGCTTGTGTTATCTCTCTGACAAATAAATAAAAATCTTTAAGAAAAAAATTAGAAATATACATGTTTGTTGTATCATTAAGAAAACTAAAAGTCAGGGCACCTGGTGGCTCAGTTGTTGAACATATGCCTTTGGCTCAGGTCATGATCCTGGAGTCCCTGGATCGAGCCCTGCATCGAGCCCCGCATCCAGCTCCCTGCATCAGGCTCCCGGCATCAGGCTCCCTGCTTGGCGGGAAGCCTACTTCTCCATCTCTCACTACCGTGTTCCCTTGCTAGCTGTGTTTCTCTCCTTAAAAAAGGAAAAAAGAAAACTAGGAGTTTATTAACTTTGAAAGGCTAGTACATAAATGCAGTCAGTATGTGGACATATAGAGTGTATAACGTAGTAGGTTAGGTTCACCATTCAGACTCTGGTCCTGGGCCTGTCACCTCCTTAATTGTGACTTTGGAGAAATTATTTAACCTTGATAGGCCTCAATTTCTTTATCCATAAATAGAGAGGAATAACCAGAGGGTTGCTGAGAGGCTTAAATAGCTAGTATGTGTAAAGTGCTTAGAACTGTGCCTGGCACCAAGCCTGTGTAGTTGTTAGCTGTTAGTATGCACAATAAAATCCATGCCAAGAAATTTTAACTTTCTACATGTGGCATACACATCGGACTATCATACAATCAAGTGTTTGTGGTATACCCGCCATGTGTCCTCAAACTTGACAGGTACTATGTAAGATGCCTAAAATTGGATCCCTGTGATCACAATGTTGGTATAGCAGGGCAGACATGAGGTACTATGTTGGTGCTCCATAGCCAGGGGATAAGAGAGGGAAGTCCCATCTACATGAATCAACAAACATGGATATTGGGCATAATTAAGTGCTACATGGAGAGACACAGAGGGTGTGAAAAGAGGTGAAGAGAAAGAAAACGCCAAGAAGGCTAACACGTTTGGTGGGTCTTCACCAGCCAGGTAGCTTATGTCAGAATTTCTTTCATTTTTAAGGATGAATAATATTCCATTGTATGTACATTCCACGTTTTGCTTATCTACTTATCCATCAATGGACACCTGAGTTGATTCTACCTTTGACTATTATATGGCACTGCTATGGACATTTTATTTTTTATTTTTTTAAATAGATTTTTATTTATTTATTTGACAGAGAAGAAACACAGCGAGAGAGGGAACACAAGCATGGGGAGTGAGAGAGGGAGAAGCAGGGAATCCGGGATCATGACCTGAGCTGAAGGTAGAGGCTTTAACGACTGAACCACCCAGGCGCCCCTGCTATGGACATTTTAGCATACAGTATCTCTTCAAATCCCTGTTTTCAATTCTTTTGGTATATACCCAAGAAGTAGGATTACTGGATCACATGGTAATTCCTTTTGCACCTTCTAATCCCAGTGCAGAGCCCAATGAGGGGCTTGATCTCACAACCCTGAGATCATGACATGAGCCAAAACCAAGATTTGGATGTTTAAGCAACTCAGTCACCCAGGCGCCCCTCACATGGTAATTCTATGTTTAATTTTTTAGGAACTGCCATACTGTTTTCTATACTGGCTTTTTACATTCCCACGACTAGTGCACAAGGGTTCCAGTTTTTCCAGATTCTCACCAACACTTATTTCCTGTTTTTTTTTTTTTCCCTAAGATTTATTTATTTGGGAGAGAGAGGGAGAGAGAATCTCAAGGCTAAATCCCATGAGTCGAGATAATGACCCAAGCTGAAACCAAGAGTGGACTCTCAACCCACTGCACCAACTAGGTTGGTTTTTTTCCCTTAATAATAACCATCTTTAATGGTTCCTGATCTCTTTATTATTATTTACATTACACAAATACATAACAATATCCTTGGTATGGAAAGTTTAAATAATGGGGTGACTGGGTGGCTCAGCTGGTTAAGCATCTGCCTTCAGCTCAGGTCCTGATCTTAGGGTCCTGATATCGACCCCCATGTAGGGCTCCCTGCTTGAGTGGGAAGTCTGCTTTCCCTTTCTTTCTCACCTCTCCCCTCGTTCTCTCTCTCTCTCTCTCAAATAAATAAATAAGATCTTGGAGGAAAAGAAGTTCAAATAAAACCATGAGGGCCACTTCAGTGTTATAGGATTATTTTTTTTTTAAGGCTCAGAATATACACATCCCGTGAGGACTGAAGAGTGAATTGTGCTCATTATTTACACAATTTCATTCACTCCCTTAGTGTTTCTAGTCTTTCTTCCTTTTTTTCCCCTTAACTATCAGAATTTATCTGAGAAAACTAGTCTCTAGGGATTAGTGGGCCTTAACATGTTATCCAAGGTTTGCAATCAACACTGCAGGAGAAAAGTCAGTGTCTTATTGTTTTTATATTTCTTTCTTTTTTTTTTTTTTTTAAGATTTTATATATTTGACAGAGAGAAACACGGCCAGAGAGGGAACACAAGCAGAGGGAGTGAGAGAGGGAGAAGCAGGCTTCCCGCTGAGCAGGGAGCCTGATGTGGGACTCCATCCCAGGTCTCCAGGATAATGACCTGAGCCGAAGGCAGTTGCCCAACCAACTGAGCCACCCAGGCCCCCCTGTTTTTGTTTTTTTTTAGGATTGTACTTATTTAAAAGAGAAAATAAGAGGAGAGAAAGGTCAGAGGGAGAAGCAAACTCCCCAAGGAGCTGGGAGCACGGGCTATGGAGAACTCAGTCCCAAAACTCCATGATCATGACCTGATGACCTGAGCCAAAAGCAGTGGCTTAACCGAGGTCCCAAGGTGTAGATTTTATTCAAGAAAAATTACAAGCAATAGGAGAAAAAAAAGAACAAGCAAATGCCCCACTGATCACTACAGGGGGAGGGGGGGAGGAGAAAAGGGCCTAGTGGAAGGACTCTCAACAAAGTCCAAAAACACATTCTAGGAGTCCGCTGGGCTCAGGAACACTCCAAGGTGTAACGTAAATCTTCTATTAAACTGGCACAACTCGCAGTGAACTTAAATAAACCTTAAATTAAACTCGCACCACTCACAGTAAACTTCAAAAGGAAACTTACAATAAGCCAATTTCTTTAGTAAAAGACCAGCCAGGGGAAAGCCCGAACGCAGTCCCCCACTGCCACAAATTATGCAGCTGAGTTTCCCCCATTTGGGGAAATCGCAGAGGTCAGCGCATCCGGAGTGCAATGAATAAGCCTCGCCCTGCTGGTATCCAAGATCTATAAAGAACTACTCAAACTCCACACCCAAAAAGAAGATGAACACACCAAAAAATGGGCAAGAGACATGAAGAGGCACTTCTCCATAGAAGATATACAAACGGCTAACAGACACATGAAAAAATGTTCAGCGTCACTAGCTGACAGTGTCACATTTAAGGAAATGGAGGCTGAGAGAGACTTGAGGGTATGACCTAGTCTCAGACAGGAACAGTGCTTCAGACCAGCATAACTGACTGTCCTGTCTTGCCCTCTGCTGGTCGCAGGCCTCCGCCTCCCAAACTGCCCGGCTGCTATCAGGGAAATTCAAATCAAAACCACACTGAGATACCCTCTTACACCAGTCAGAATGGCCAAAATTAACAAGTCAGGAATCAACAAGTTTTGGAGAGGCTGCGGAGAAAGGGGAACCCTCTTACGCTGTTGGTGGGAATGTAAACTGGTGCAGCCGCTTTGGAAAACAGTGTGGAGATTCCTTAAAAAATTAAAAATAGAGCTACCCTAGGACCCTGCAATTGCACTACTGGGCATTTACCCCAAAGATACAGATGTAGTGAAAAGAAGGGCCATGTGTACACCAATGTTCATCGCAGCAATGGCCACAATCGGCAAACTGTGGAAAGAGCCAAGGTGCCCATCAACAGATGAGTGGATAAAGATGTGGTACATATATACAATGGAATACTATGCCTCCATCAGAAAGGATGAATATCCAACTTTTGTGGCAACATGGACTGGACTGGAAGAAATTATGCTGAGTGAAATAAGCCAAGTAGAGAAAGTCAAGTATCACATGGTTTCACTTACTTGCAGTGCATGAGGGGCAACATGGAAGCCAGTGGGAAGAAAGATAGTAAATGGGAAGTAGGATAATCCAGGGAGAGAAATGAAACAACAGAGACTTTGAACACAGAAACAAACTGAGGAATTTAGAGGGATGGGAGAGCCAGGTGGTAGGTACTAGGGGTACCTAATGCATGGAATACTGGGTGGGGGAATAGGAAATGAACCTTGGAACACTTAAGAAAAAACTTAAGTAACAATAAGATAATAAAATAAAAATAAGCCTTGCCTGGAAAAACGACCCTCATGATCATGGTAACTCCCCTACCAGATAAGAAAATTCAAGGCATTTCCTGGCTCTTTACCCTAGTCAGCAATACACTATTCAGTCATGGTCAATTACTTTCTGAGTTTTTTTCCGCCTTCCGTTCAAAATTGCAATGTTATTTACATGACATGACTGGAGAACACCCATGGATATGTAGTGGAAATTCTACTCGTGAAGAATAAACTCAAACACATGGTCACCGCGCCCTTCATCTCCATATGCCCGCCTCTTGCCCCTTGTCGTCACTCTTGACGTCACTTGCTTGTTGGAGAAAGGGATAAATTTGTTCTAGTGGTTCACAACGATTTAAAAGCCAGTCACCGGAGTACCTGGGTGGTTCAGAGGGTTAAGCCTCTGCCTTTCTGTTCAGACCCTGATCTCAGGGTCGTGGGATCCAGTCCAACCTCAGGTTCTGCTCAGTGGGGAGCCTACTTCCCCTGTCTCTCTCTGCCTATTTGTGATCTCCCTCTGTCAAATAAATAAAATATTAAAAGAAATAAATGGGGTGCCTGGGTGGCTCAGAGGGTTAGGCCTCTGCTTTCACTTCTGGTCATGATTTCGGGGTCCTGGGATCGAGGCCCCCATTGGGCTCTCTGCTCAGCGGGGAGCCTGCTTCCCCCTCTTTCTCTGCCTGCCTCTCTGCCTATTTGCGATCTCTCTCTCTCTCTGTCAAATAAGTAAATAAGATCTTTTAAAAAAAATAAATGAAAGTCACCGACAAGTGTGGGTGATAGATTTTAAAATTTTTTGCCTTCTCCGGCGTGCAAAAGTTCTGGCATGTATTTGTTACGAGTCTGAATTCTGTGCAGCAGGGCAATTTGGGAGGCGGAGGCCTGCCACCAGCGGAGGGCAAGACAGGACAGTCGGTTATGCTGGTTTGAAGCACTGTTCCTCTCTGAGACGAGGTCATACCCTCAAGTCTCTCTCAGCCTCCATTTCCTTAAGTTGTAAAGCAATAATACAGTAGGCCTACCTCACAAGGTTTCTGTAAGGATGGAATAAGAGAATGCAAATGAAATTCAGCCTCCAGCCGCTTCCCCCCACCCAGCCACGCTCCAGGACAGGTGCCTTGTGTAGTTGGGGGAATCAAAGCTGGCTTCCCCAAGATTTGAGTCTGCAGTTTTCCACACAAAGGGAAGTGGCATCTGGCCTGGATTTGGTAACAAACCAAGTGCCCCTCCTTTCCTTTTAGACAACAAAAACAAAGGACACCTTACATTTTCTTTGTCCTGTTTTTTTGTTTTTGTTTTTCCCTTTCTGCCCTTGCTGGCTAGGTGCTCTAGGCAAAACAGCGGTGTTTACAGAAACTGTACCCAAAGGCTTTGATCATGTAGAGGCAAAACTACCCGCTAGCATCTCTGGCTGGGCATGAGAATGAAATTGGTGTGGACAGTTTAACAGGGTGAAAGCATAAAAAATTTAACATAAATTTACCTAACACAGAAGCTCTTAAAAAGAAATGAAGACCTTGGAGTGCCTGGGTGGCTCAGTCGTTGGGAGTCTGCCTTCGGCTCAGGTCATCATCCTGGAGTTCCAAGATCGAATTCCGCATCCCATCTGGCTCCCTGCTCAGGGGGGAAACTTCTTCCCCCTCTCCCACTCTCCCTGCTTGTGTTCCCTCTCTAGCTGTGTTTCTCTCTGTCAAATAAATAAAATCTTTAAAAAATAAAATAAAATAAAAAACAGAAATGAAGATCCAAAGAGATGGCAAAACTAAATGTTCTCATATTAGGTTGAACAGAGAGACAAATGTGTTTTGTTTTTCCTTTTTTTCACTTTAAGGCAATTGTGGAAAAATAACATACATGGGGGAACTTTACATAGACATGATTTTTTTTTTTAATTTTTAAAGATTATTTTATTTATTTGTTTGACAGAGAGAGAGCGAGAGAGCGATCACAAGTAGGCAGAGAGAGAGGAGGAAGCAGGTTCCCAGCCGAGCAGAGAGCCCAATGCGGGCCTCGATCCCAGGACCCTGAGATCATGACCTGAGCCGAAAGCAGAGGCTTTAACCCACTGAGCCACCCAGGTGCCGCCAAGAGTTTTGATTTCACAGAAGGAAGGTAAAATTTTGGCTGTTTTCATGGTATCCATGAATACCAGGCTAGCCACAGCCTTGAGATCTCTAGAACTATTTGTATCCCCCCCAGATCTTTGCTATTCTGAGGGCCATATTGTCTACTCTAGTCTCTTTGGCATTCACTGAGTATTTCAGAATTTCTTTGAGTGCTGCTAATAATTACAAAAAAAAACCCTACTCTCAAGTCGTTACTTATATTATGTAATGCACACTTCTCACAGCCACCTAAACTTTTAAGATGGCAGCTACTAGCCTAAACACTTAAGAGAAATAATGTACTGATAGATTCTGCCTACAGTAAGATCACAACCTGTAGGGAAACAGACTTGCCTACCACAAACATACCAAAAGTGGTGAGAAAAAAAAAAAAGAATATATGACATTTCCTTTTTTTTTTAAGTAAACCTAATCCCAACGTAGGACTCTGAACTCATGAACCTGCTGAGCCAACCAAAACCCCTACACGAGGTTTACCTCTTTTAAAATTTTGAAAGAGAAAAAAAGCACGAGAAAAAAGTTTTCCCTGCTAAACAGAGCACCAGATATGGGACTCAACCCAATCACAAAGAGAAATAACCACACACCTCTCAAAATTTTTTTTTTGGTAAAGATCTTACTTATTTAACAGGGGGCGCCTGGGTGGCTCAGTTGATTAAACAACTGTTTTCGGGTCAGGTCATGATCCTGGAGACCCAGGATTGAGTCCCACATCGGACTTCCTGCTCCAAGTCCGCGGGAAGGCTGCTTCTCCCTCTCTCAGTCCTTCTGCTTGTGTTCCCTCTCTAGCTATGTTTCTCTCTGTCAAACAAATAAATAATCTTAAAGAAATTAAATATTACCCATTTAACAAGAAAAATGTAATTAAAACACAAGTAGGGGTAAGTTAAAACAAACCAAAAAAACGCCACACAGCTAAGAACCGCATATATGGGGCCTGAACCCAGGACTGAGATCACGACCTGGAGCGAAAGCAGAATCAGGCGGCTACGAACAGAAGCACCACACAGCTCTAATTTTGCAAAACAAACAGGGGAGAGCGCGAACGCAGTCCCCCACTACCACAAATTATGCAGTCGAGTTTCCCACATTTGGGGAAATCGCAGGGGTCAACACATCCGGAGTGCAATGAATGAGCCTCGCCCTGGGAAAACCACCTACGTGATCATGGTATCTCCCCTGCCAGGTAAGTATGAGCTCGGTAAGAGCACAGCAACACCCGCTGCCGTGCGCACCACTCTTAGGTTGTGGTCACTCCTTGAAACAACTAACTGGTCTTTACCTACAAATAGCGACACTCAACACCATATTTCGTACTATATATTTTAGTTTTGGGACCAGCAAATAATAATGCCCATCTTTCCAGGAAAAAACGGTTTCAAAAGGCCCTGAGTTTGAATCTACATACTCCACCTCCAGGCATAACGTCACGCGCGTTCTGCCGGCAGAGCCTGCAGCTGCGCCCCCTTGCAGCTGGCTTGGCAGACCAGTTCTCCTCCCATTTGCCCTCTCAACTTTTGGCGTAGCTGAAGGTCTTCAGATCTCCCTCTGTGAAGTAGTATTCAGCAAACGAACACAAGTGAGTTTTAACCGCGAGCCAGCTTAGCTTGTCTCTCCAGAGACCCTAATGCTCCACACCCGCCTGCCTGCTCATGGTCTGTTAAGAACACTTAACCCCTAAAGATGGACTGCTTTTATTTATTTTTTTTTTAAGATTTTATTTATTTATTTGACAGAGAGAGAGATCACAAGTAGGCTGAGAGGTAGGCAGAGAGAGCAGAGGAAACAGGCTCCCTGCTGAGCAGAGAGCCCGACTCGGGCCTTGATCCCAGGACCCTGAGATCATGACCTAAGCCAAAGGCAGAGGCTTTAACCCACTGAGTCACCCAGGCGCCCAAGAGGCACTGCTCTTCTTGAGCAGTCTTAACGGGTGCCTATATTGCTGCCTTACTTTCTCTCTGCCTAGTATTGTTACCTCACCCACTAAACTGTGGGCCCCTAGAGCAGCGGTTTTTCTTGTTTCTTTTAAAAGTCAAGATAACTATTGCATATATTATTTACCAACTAATTTTATTCTCATTAAAAATATATAAGAAGCACGATTTTAAATTTCTGCATCCCTAGAGCTCTCTAGAAAAGCTCAGATGAAAACTTAAAACATTCACTGAAAATAGGCTAACTGCTGAAACCTCTGTCTCATATTCCATTTGGTTTCCAGGACCCTGGCAACCAAGCCTTTACTTTCTAGAATACTGGAAGTTTCCTCTGAAGAATGTGATCACCATAAAACAAAGTCCCAAAGATGTCAGCCATGGGCTTTCAGAAAGACTACTATGCGGATTATTCTTCAGGGAAGCAGAAAGGCCGGACACCTCACCTTGGTCCTCAGAGCTTCCAATCCACTTATTAATATAATTTTGAAATTCTTTTTTTTTTTTTTAAAGATTTTTATTTATTTGACAGACAGAAACACAGCCAGAGAGGGAACACAAGCAGGGGGAGTGAGAGAGGGAGAAACAGGCTTCCCGCCGAGCAGAGAGCCCAATGTGGGACCATGACCCGAGCCGAAGGCAGTTGCTCAACCAACTGAGCCACCCAGGCGCCACCATAATTTTGAAATTCTGCATGACATTCCATCTTATGAATGGCCCATTATTTATATAATCGTTCCCCTGTTGGTGGGCACTTAGGTTGCTTCAATTTTTCACTACACTACATTCCGGCTGGAGGATACAGATGGTATATTGAAAACCTATAAATAATCAAGGAACACAAACCACCAAGGATAACCAGACATCTGACAAAAGTCTCCAACATGAAAGCCTGTGGCTAAACCAACCAACCAAAAGATAATTTGGAAGAAAATGATTATGCAAAGGGAAGAAAACCAAAACTAGAAACAAAAACTATCATTAAAATCCTCAGAGAGCGGGACGCCTGGGTGGCTCAGTCAGTTAAACGACTGCCTTCGGCTCAGGTCATGATCCTGGAGACCCGGGATAGAGTCCCACATCGGGCTTCCTGCTCAGCGGGAAGCCTGCTTCTCCCTCTCTCACTCCCCCTGCTTGTATTCCCTCTCTGGCTGTGTTTCTCTCTGTCAAATAAATAAAATCTTAAAAAAAAAAAAAAAAATCCTCAGAGAGTGGGTGCCTGGGTGGCTCAGGTCATGATCTCAGGGTCTCTCTGCTCAGCAGGGAGCCTGTTTGCTCTCTCTGCCTGCCTCTCTGCCTACTTGTGATCTTTCTCTCTGTCAAATAAATAAATAAAACCTTAAAAAAAATCCTCAGAGAGCAAAAAGACCTTGCACCTGAAAAATATGTATAAGAAACTATACAAATAGAAAATAAGAAAAAAAGGGGGGGGCTTAAATGTATGATTACAGAAGTATAAAACTGAACATATGCATTGAGCAAAAAATGAATAAGAGGAAAACAAAATATTTTAAAAATTAGACCATGGCATGGGTTCTAAATTTCCAAATATGGAGAGGCTTAGAAAATTAAAACCCAAGGAGGAGAAATCACCAGTGAAATAATACAATAGAATTTCCCAACATGAAAGTTTCTAGATTGAAAGAGCCCTTGTCAAGCACTCCATAAAATGGATGACTATAAGACACACTAAGGCACATCACTAGGAGTAAATTACAGAATAATAGAAACAAAGAGATGATTTTTCAGCTTTCCCAAGAAAGAATTAAAGGTTAGTCACGTATGTCACATTAAAAAGATCAGGAATCAGAAAGCCTTCTCAATAACTTTTGGAGAGTAGAAGTCAATAAAGTGATGTCTTTGTCATGATGAAGGAAAGTTTAACTCCAAAACAGAATGTGATTCCCATTTAAACTGTTACCTATGCAGCCTATCTATACAGTAGTAGGCTGAAATGCATTTAGGGGTGCCTGGCTGGCTCAATTGGTATAGGATAAGAGTCTTGATCTCGGGGTCATGAGTTCAAGCTTCACATTGGGTGTAGCGATTACTTAATAAATAAACTTTTTAAAAAAGTGATGGGTGGCGGCGCCTGGGTGGCTCAGTTGGTTGAGCGACTGCCTTCAGCTCAGGTCATGATCCCGGAGACCCGGGATCGAGCCCCACATCGGGCTCCCTGCTTGGCGGGAGGCCTGCTTCTCCCTCTCTCACTCCCCCTGCTTGTGTTCCCTCTCTCGCTGTGTTTCTCGCTGTCAAATAAATAAAATCTTTAAAAAAAAAAAAAAAAGTGATGGGTTTACATAGGAGAAAAATAGTAGAAAGATCTCCAGAAAGAATATCTGGTATGACTTTCTTTGTAGAAAACAACAGGATAGGGGCACCTGGGTGGCTCAGAGGGTTAAGCCTCTGCCTTTGGCTCAGGTCATGGTCTCAAAGTCCTGGGATCAAGTCCCACATTGGGCTCTCTGCTCAGCGGGGAGCCTGCTACCCCCTCTTTCTCTGCCTGCTTCTCTGCCTATTTGTGGTCTGTCAAATAAATAAATAAAATCTTAAAAAAAAAAAAGAAAACAACAGGATATTGGAAGGTGTGGGAAAAATCAGGCAATTACTAACTAAGGGGAAAGTAACTAAGTGAAAAAAAGTAAAATTAAACTGAGAAAAAAAAAGAGAAAAAACAAAATTAAAGGAAACCTAATGACATTCAATGACAATGCTTGCTGTGCATAATATTGAGTATTGATTTAACCAAGTTTTAACCAAGATTTAATTAACTGGTTTTATTTATTTTTTATTTTTTAAAAGATTTTATTTGTCAGAGAGAGAGAGTGTGCACAAGCAGGGGAAGTGCCAGGCAGAGGGAGAAACAGGCTCCCCACTGACCAAGGAGCCCAAGGGTCCTAGGATCATGACTGGAGCCGAAGGTAGACCCTTAACCCAATGGGCCACCCAGGTGTCCCTAATCAACTGGTTTTAAACTGTAGTAAGAAAACAAAGAAGAGATGGTGGTGCAAGAGACCTAAATTCTCCTTTAAGCTCTATGCCCAGGATGGGGCTTGAACTTATACCCAAAGATCAAGAATGGCATGCTCTACTGACTGACCCAGCCAGGCACCACACTATTTGAGTTTTCAAATGAAGTGTATGTGTTACTTTGAAAGACAATGTAAAAGTATGTTGCAAAACATCTGTAGGTTGGATCTCTCATAATTTAGTTTTAAACAAAGTGCCAGGAATAGTACTAAGGTGACTATATTTAATTATCAGGTAAGAAGTAAGACTTAGAAGCCTACTGAGAGATTGTATTTTTATATACCATGCCCCTGGAGACCCTTTAACTTGGTCAGATTGTGAGGATGAGGAAGGGACTGGAAGTACAGGTACACAAGGATTTGTTCTAGGAAGTAGTGGGAACTACATCTATAAGACAGGTGAGCATGTGAGTGGAGGTCAAGCTAGATCTGGGAACTAGGATGAACCAGAACATACCATACTCTGAAACTGGACTATTATCCAAACTGGACTATTATCCATCAGGGACATAGATACAAAATTACTTTAATTGCTTTAAAACTGCAAACCAAATCCAGCAATAAACAAAAAGGGTAATACATCATGATTGTGTGGGGCTTATCTCGGGAATACAAAGTTGGTTTAACATTAGAAAATCAAGCCCTATAACTCATCTTGCCCACAGATTAAGAAGTAGTTGCAGAGGGGCGGCTGGGTGGCTCAGTTGGTTAAGCGACTGCCTTCGGCTCAGGTCATGATCCCGGAGACCCGGGATCGAGCCCCACATTGGGCTCCCTGCTCGGTGGGAAGCCTGCTTCTCCTTCTCTCACTCCCCCTGCTTGTGTTCCCTCTCTAGCTGTGTTTCTCTCTGTTAAATAAATAAATAAATAAATAAATAAATAAATAAATAAATAAATAAAATAAGTAGTTGCAGAAAAAGCAGTTAACAAAATTCAGCACCCATTTACGATTTTTAAAAAATGTAGCAACTTATCATTAGCTGGATAAACAGTATCTATGAAAATCCTATAACTAATATACTTCATGGTAAAAAATATCTTTCTTTCAGAGAAATAACAAAACAAGAAGGACTACTTTAGCCACTTTTATTCAACACTGTACTGGAGGTTCCTAGCTAGAGCTTTAAGGCAAGGAAAATAAAAGCCTTACTTTGGAAAGAAAGAAAAATGTTTTTATTCACATATGACACAGCAGTTTATGTAGAAAATCCTAAAGCATTTAAATCAATTGTATTTCTTTTTTTCAATTAAAGATTTTATTTATTTATTTGAGAGAGAGAGCACAAGTGGGGGAGAGGGAAAAGCAGGCTCCCTGCTGAGCAAGGAGCCCAATACGGGGCTTGATTCCAGGACTCTGGGATCATGACCTGAACCGAAGGCAGTTGCTTAATTGACTGAGTCACCCAGATGCCCCCAAAACCAACTGTATTTCTTTCTTTTTTTTTTTAAATAAAGATTTTATTTATTTATTTGACAGAGAGAGAAATCACAAGTAGGCAGAGAGGCAGGCAGAGAGTGAGGGGGAAGCAGGCTCCCTGCCAATGAGAGAGCCTGATGCGGGCCTCCATCCCAGGACCCTGAGATCATGACCTAAGCCGAAAGCAGAGGCTTTAACCCACTGAGCCACCAGGTGGCCCCAAAATCAACTGTATTTCTATGTATCAGCAATGAACACTTGGAAAATGAAAATTTTAAGTCAAAGAAAGACAAATCCCACGTGATTTCACTTAAATGTAGACTCAGCAACAAAACAAAACTTAGATTCATCAATAGAACAGACTGATGGTTGTCAGAGGCGAGATGGGCAGGAGGTGTAATTGATGAAGGAACAGAAAGCTAGCTGAGGACAAAACAGAAGCTGGCACCCTACAGCCCCCCCCCCCAACTCATGACAAGTGTAACATTCCTCAGGCACTGCTGGCTGCCCTAAAGGAAAACAAATAGTTAACTTGTAGAGATCACAATCCTGCAAGACACCAGTCTCCCTCAGTTTACAAATGTCCTAGTGATCTACAAGGAATAAGCTTTCTTATCAATAGCCTAAATTCCAGAGACTCATAAATCAGTCCCTGAAGCTCTAGCGTCATCCTCCCTCCATAAAACTGAAGGAGGCTGAGGCAGAGGGAAATGTAAATAATGTTAAATTTCTTCTAGACCTAAAGCTCATTGATAAGGATGTGTGATATAGGAGGAATGTGACATTCCTCCATGAAGCTCTCAACTATCTTACTGTTAATACCTTACTAAAAGAAAAAACAACCTTAACTTGACAAATAGCAAAGCCTTTGGTATCCTGTGTGTCTTCTTTAATACATGAACGTTCTTTCAAGCCCTCCTTTTTCCTTACCTCCCCCAACTCCATAGTATATCATCAGCCACCCCGTATAACCCCGGGGTAGCAACTCTTTCTGCGCACGGATGCTGTCCCCATGCTTTAATAATCCACTATTGTGCACCAAAGACGTCTCAAGAATTCTTTCTTGGTCGTCAGCTCTGGACACCACCCCACTGAACCTCAGTTATATTCTAAAACTTCATCATAATGGATGAAGGAGATTAAGAAGAACAAGGTTCCCTCTATAAAATAAGTCATGGGGATGTAATGTACAGTATGGGGAATTTGGTCAATAGTATTATATTAACTTGGTAAGGTGACAGGTGGTAACTTAACTTATTGCAGTGACTTTTTCACAATGTATACAAATGTCCAATTACTATGTGGTACACCTGAAACTAATCTAATATTGTATGTCAATTATACCTGAATAAGTAAAAGAATAAAAGAAAACAAAATTTCAAAATAATATTTACAAGTGGCAAATACTTCATATTTTCTTACTCACATTTCTTCCTTTATTTTATTCTATCATTCTACAGTCTACAACAATATTATTTATTTATTTATTATTATTATTTTTAAAGATTTTATTTATTTGACAGAGAGAAACATAGCCAGAGAGGGAACACAAGCAGGGGGATTGAGAGAGGGAGAAGCAGGTTTCCCGCCGAGCAGGGAGTACGATGCAGAGCTTGATCCTGGGTCTCCAGGATCATGACCTGAGCTGAAGGCAATCGCTTAACCAACTGAGCCACCCAGGTGCCCCTACAACAATATTATTAATAAGTGGAAGGGGAAAATCCTAACATTTTCTTTCAAAACCCCCAAGCCTTGCTATTAGCCTTATCCTTCCAACTGAAGAGCTAACAAGGAATAAAGAGATGTGATTTTAAATTATCAAGGTGGGGTGCCTAGGTGGCTCAGTGGGTTAAGCCTCCGACTCTTGTTTCAGCTCAGGTCATAATCTTGGTTTAGGGTCATGGGATGGAGGCCTGCCCTCCCCAGGGAGTCTGAGTTTTTCTCCCCCTGCCCCTTTCCCCACTGGCACGCAAACGCACACACACTCTCTCAAATAAATAAATAAATCTTTAAATAAAATAAAATAACCAAGAGAACCAACTGAAGAACAGAAAATTATTCCATAGGGACACCTGGGTGGCTCAGTTGGTTGGGCGACTGCCTTCGGCTCAGGTCATGATCCCGGAGACCCGGGATCAAGTCCCACATCGGGCTCCCTGCTCGGCGGGAAGCCTGCTTCTCCTTCTCTCACTCCCCCTGCTTGTGTTCCCTCTCTGGCTCTGTTTCTCTCTGTCAAATAAATAAAATCTTTTTTAAAAAAAAAAAAAGAAAATTATTCCATAAATATAATAAAAGGATAGAGGACAAAAGGAACTGGGGTAGAGAATATCAGCCAAATACTCAGTATAAACACCAGCACTAACATTATTTATTGAGGCAAGTGTGATGAAACTGATACGGAAAATCTGTGTCTTATGATGGCCTACCCAGCCAGCAAAGGAGTCCCAGCTCCTGCCCAGGGCTCTTCCGGGTTCTTCTCTCTGCCTTGCTTCCCACGTGTGCCCAAAGGACCAACTATGCAGAAGTAGAAAGGTATAAATTACCCCATTTGTGTTCAGTGCTCAGACCTTTCGAGATCACTCTCCTCTGAGCCTGCCTCCTATACTCCAAGATCTCTAAGTCCTGAGTCCCACTTGGTTCTTTCTTGGGCGATCCAGTCCATAACAAAACTGCTAAACAAGTTTTACAAGTAGTACTCCAGGGGTCACCTGTCTGGCTCTGTAGGTAGAGCATGCCAGTCTTGATCTGGGTTGTGAGTTCAATCTCCATGTTAGGCCTAGAGCTTACTTTGGGAGAAAAAAAAAATAGTGCTCTGGGGGAAAGCGTGGGGCAGGGTGAGAAAGGGTGGATCAGGGAAGTGTTTTTCATGTTGGATCTTCCCGTATGATGCTTTTCACATGCATAATGTTACTTTAATAAAATTATTTGGGGGTAAAAATGAAGGTCTAGGAGAAAACACTTTCACTAGCAGAGATTATACTGTAGCCCAATTTCTCAATTTCGGGAAAATCTAAGGATACAGCTCATGAGACATACCTGAAAAGAAACCCCTCTGAAATTAATTATTCAGTTAAGTATAAGAGGTAACATAACACTCAGCCATCTTCACAGTAATCATTTCACACTCTTAAAGTGAAGACAGTCTCTTAAATTATAATTTCTCTCTCTATATATATATGTATATGTAAATCCCCCTTTATCCTCTGCCCTAGGTGCATTTCTCGGTGCTCAAACTTTCCCAGAATCTCTTCCTATTCTTTTACAGTACATACCTAGGGAACAATCAAGTGCAAAAACAGATACAGATAGCTTAAGGTGGTGCAAAGTGAGCCCTCTAGTAGTAGGCAGAAGAGTACACACTCCATTTGGCTGATACCAAGTGAATGGCCGCACACATGTTTATACTATCACAAATAATAGATTACAGGAAGCCATTTTGATGGACTAAAAGCCGAACAATAATAAGCGAGTCTTCCTGTTTTTAAAGCGGAAATTTCAAACACAGGCCCTTCCTACGAAAGACCACGATTTTCCTGGCTTAAAGAAAACACAACTAAACCACATTTACAATATGACAACAAATGCACGATTTTAGACAGCATCTACCATAAGATAAAAAAACTTCTCTATTCTTTTTAAACACGAAAAATCAGGGGAAAGCGCGAACGCAGTCCCCCACTACCACAAATTATGCAGTCGAGTTTCCCACATTTGGGGAAATCGCAGGGGTCAGCACATCCGGAGTGCAATGGATAAGCCTCGCCCTGGGAAAACCACCTTCGTGATCATGGTATCTCCCCTGCCAGGTAAGTATGAGCTTTATCAATTGCCCAACACCTTAGCCTCAGATTCAAGTCACTCTCAAGATAGGATCATTTTTCTCATGGAGTCTACTGACCCCGCTGCTTCTGAATAGAGAGTCTCCAAGTTACAGTTACTATGCAGCATATTTTGTATATCTGGATATTGTCAAAATCCTAGGAAATACATGCTCAGTGTAAGCACAACCAGCAGCCACTGCGCTTATCTACATATTCCACACCCTTTCTGCTGATCTCACTTAGCGCGTCCTATTCCCTAGCTACCGGTGCTGTTTGAATGAAATTTAAAGGGAAAGACACTCTACAGATTAAAGGTAAACAACATAAATTAGTTCCTTCTTTCAAGGTGTGGGAGCTAATGATGTCACTATGTCTGGTGCAGTTCAGCGAGCTACGTAATTGAAAGATCAAATCTAAAAAGATTAAATTTGACAAAACTACATGTGAAAATCCAGTCCTTGTACTGCTAAGAATAGGTTGTTCAAAGCTTCTACCACAAGTACAAAATATGCTCTCTTTCAAATATACAGAAAATCATCACCCTTACTTGAAAAAGCTGTTGAATAAACAGTAGTTCTAATTCTGAGGCGAGCTAACTAAGGAAAAGCTCACTCAACGCTCCCTTCCTACACAGACTGTTGGGGAAGTCCCAGGGGTTTGCAGAGCTGGAGTGTGATGACGGCCCACACGACTGGAAACTGCCTCCCTGACCAGAATGTCTCCCTTTCCAGGCAGCAATAAATTGTGTTTCTAAGTATCCTTAACCCGC
The DNA here is from genome assembly GCA_004023965.1 of Spilogale gracilis. Classification (NCBI taxonomy): domain Eukaryota; kingdom Metazoa; phylum Chordata; class Mammalia; order Carnivora; family Mephitidae; genus Spilogale; species Spilogale gracilis. Next base: position 32,501 of record PITA01014760.1, read on the forward strand.
CCTTTCCCCCACACCAACTCCCTTGTGTTCTACACTACAAGCTGTCATCCATTTCTTTTTCATGGGTGGCTCTGAAATCCAGAACAAGCCGGCTGGAGACTCCATCCTACAAGAAACTGACCAGCCCTCCTTGGCTCATATTAGACTCTTCAAAAAGAGCAAATCCAGTATCAGGCAATGGTTAATAATGCCAGTATTCCATATCACTAGTCTTAATCCTATCCTTTCTTCACTGTAAGTTAAAATTGAAGTTTCCAAGTTCCAACCGTTCTCCAAGTCTCTCCAAGATCACACCAGAATCACCTTATATCCCAAATCTTTTTATTTTACAGGACTTTTCTGGTGTTCTCTGCCAAAACAAATTAGTCAGAGTTCCATATCATTTTTTTCAGAGTTTTATATCTTTAAAATAATGCTGTTTTAAAATATATATATATTTTTAAGATTTTATTTATTTATTTGACAGAAAGAGACACAGTGAAAGAGGGAACACAAGCAGGGGGAGTGGCAGAGGGAGAAGCAGGCCTCCCACTGAGCAGGGAGCCCTATGCAGGCTCTATCCCAGGACCCTGGGATAATGACCTGAGCGGAAGGCAGCTGCTTAAGGACTACGCCACCCAGGTGCCCGTTTTTTTTTGTTTTTGTTTTTTAGATTTTATTTATTTATTTGACAGAGAGATCACAAGTAGGCAGAGAGGCAGGCAGAGAGAGAGGATGCTGAGCCTGATGCAGCCCGGATTCCAGGACCCTGAGATTAGGACCTGAGCCGAAGGCAGAGGGTTAACCCAGCGAGCCACCCAGGCGCCCTTTTTTTTTTTTTTTAATCTTATTAAAGAACAGATGAAGAGAGATGGAGAGAAAAGAATATTAGGGCAGAGCCGGGAGGAGACTCTTGTGATGTGAGCTGCAGCTATTCTTCAAATCTGACTTTCTGACAGCAACCAGTTTGACTTTTACAGATTTTTCTCCCCAAAGAACTATATAATATATATGCCTATATAACCATATACACACATAAACATATATATGTATATGATCTAATCTATATACAAAATATATTTTATTTTATGACATTAAAGTTAAGATAGCTTGAAATCTGGCAGGAACCACTCATGTAAGGGGAAAAGGTAATGTCTATGAATTAGACTACTGTTACCACCAAACAACTCTTAAAATTCAAACTATCATTCTCAGATTTTTGAACAGCAGTCCTTTCTTTCTTTTTAAAATTTATTTATAAGAGAGAGAGCATAAAAAGAGAGTGAGAGTGTGCACAAGCAGTTGGGAGCAGTAGGAAAAGCAGGCTCCCCATTGAGCAAGGAGCCCAGTGCGATGTGGGACTCAATTCCAGGATCCTAGGATCATGACCTGAGCCAAAGGCAGATGCTTAACCAACTGAGCCACCCAGGCACCTCCCCACCCCAACAGTGCTTTCTTAAACAAGAAACACGTATCTCTTAAACCACTCATATTCTTCACAAGGCTGGTTCCAATTATTACTGGTTTACTTATCAAAACATTCATCTGAGACAGTCTGCCTTAGGGCAAAAAGGTGACTTACCCTTACTTTCTTGTAGCCTAAGCTGGTTAAGAAAGACATTAGTGCTGTAATCCTCACAGGAGCCCTGCAAACCTTAGTATCCTCTGAGTTGTCACATTTATTTGATTGGAAAAATATAAGGAAATACATGCATTTGTTAAATAACATAAATTAACAGAGAAAAAGTGAAGAAGCTTTTTAGTTAGTCTTACAAAGGTTGAAAAACTCTATTGCCAAAACCAGATGACGCAGATGTAATAGCCTCAAAGATTAATCCTATGAACAAAAAGCAAACTATAACATCTTTATGAACTGGATCTAGTAGAATATGAAAATAACATACAAAATAACTAAATAGGTTTTAAGCCAGGAATACAGAACTTAAGTACTTAAAAGTATATAATAGTAGTAGGCATATCATATAGGTGGGAACAAAGATTGATTAACTAATATACAGTGTGTAGAAAATTGGCTCATGAGGCACCTGGGTGGCTCACTTGGTTGGGCGACTGCCTTCGGCTCAGATCATGATCCTGGAGATCTGGGATTGAGCCCGCATTGGGCTCCCTGCTGGCTAGGAAGCCTGCTTCTCCCTCTCTCTCACTCCCTCTGCTTGTGTTCCCTCTCTGGCTGTGTTTCTCTCTGTCAAATAAATAAATAAATAGATCTTAAAAAAAAAAAAAGAAAGAAAATTGGCTCACCACTGAAAAGAAGGAAAATATTACTTTATTTTTCCTACTTTCTCTGAAAAAAATCAGATAGGTTAAAAAATCCAAATTAAATCATAAACCATATATAGAATATTTATAATTTTGAAGAAAAGTCTTTTTTTTTCTTATTTATTTAAGTAATCTCTACACCCAACATGGGGCTCAAACTCATGACCTTGGGATCACGAGTTATATGTCCTTCCAACTGAGCCAGCCAGGCACCTCCAAAGAAAAGACTTTCTTTTCCTTTTTTTTTTTTTTTTTTTTTTTTTTAAGATTTTTATTTGACAGAGAGAAACACAGCCAGAGAGGGAATAAAAAGCAGAGGGAGTGAAAGAGGGAGAAGCAGGCCTCCCACTGATCAGGGAGCCTGATACCGGGCTTGTTCCGGGGACTCCGGGATCATGACCTGAGCCGAAGGCAGAGGCTCAACCAACTGAGCCACCTAGGTGCCCCTATTCTTTTTTATTACATTATTTTATTTTTTCAGTGTTCCAACATTCATTGTTTATGAAAAGACTTCCTAAGCATGTTACCAAAGTCAGAATTAAATACAAACTTTGACTACATTGGCATACAACAAACATCAACAAAATAGAAAACCTTAAAGTTTAAATACAAATGACAGAGTAGGAAGATATCTGCAGTATATCAATTAGACAGATGGCCTGTATAATACAATACGCATATCAGGATAGGCAGCACATGGAATAAAAGCATGGGTTCTATTGTCAAAGCTGAGCAGAATACTTGCCCTACACTAAGCACAACTAAATATTAGTAGTTGTTTCTAATAATAAAAAAAAATAGAGGCGCACCTGGGTGGCTCAGAGAGTTAAGCCTCTGCCTTTGGCTCAGGTCATGACCTCAGGGTCCTGGGATCCAGTCCCACGTCTGGCTCCCTGCAGAGCTTCCCCCTCTTTTTCTGCCTGCCTCTCTGCCTATTTGTGATCTCTCTCTCTCTCTCTGTCAAATAAATAAATAAATAAAATCTTAAAAAAAAAATAGACCCGTTACAAATATATATTTTATTTATTTATTTATTTGATGAGAGAGAAAGAGAGAGAGAACACAAGCAGGGGGAGTAACAGAGGAAGAAGGAGAAGCAGGTTTTCTGCTGAGTAGGAAGTCAGATGTGGGGTTTTATCCCAGGACCCTGGGATAATGACCTGAGCCAAAGGAAGATGCTTAACAGACTGAGCCATCCAGGCACCCCTACAGACACATTTTTTAAATTAAAGTACCTCAGTTATATATATATGTATATACATATTTTTCAAGATTTATTTATTTATTTGAGACAGAGAGAGAGAGCAAGCAAGCACAAGCAGGAGCAGCGGTGGGGGTAGTGGGGCGGAGAGAGAAGCAGGCTCCTGGCTGGGCTCAATCCCAGGATCAAGACTTGAGCTGAAGGCAGACACTCAACTTACTGAGCCACCCAGGCACCCCTAAAGTACCTCAGTTATAAAGTGGGAAAGAATGTACAGATATTCATAGCACCATTATTTACAAGAGCCAAGAGGCAGATGCCAGCCAAGTGTCTCTCCACAGATGAACAGATTAACAAAATGTGGCACATACATAACACTGAATATTATTCAGACTTAAAAAGGGAGGAAACCAATACATGCTACAACATGGACACACCTTCAGGACATGATGTTAAGTGAAATAAACAAAAAGACACATACTGGGCGCCTGGGTGGCTCAGTGGGTTAAAGCCTCTGCTTTCAGCTCAGGTCATGATCTCAGGGTCCTGGGATCAAGGCCTGCATTGGGCTCTCCCGCTCAGCAGAGAGTTTGCTTCCTCCTCTCTCTCTCCCTGCCTCTCTGCCTACTTGTGGTCGCTCTCTCTGTGAAATAAATAAATAAATAAATAAATAAAAATTTTTAAAAAAAGATTTTATTTATTTGACAGAGAGAAACATAGCAAGAGAGGGAACACAAGCAAGGGGAGTGATAGAGGGAGAAGCAGGCTTCCCGCGGAGCAGGCAGCCTGATGTGGGGCTCGATCCCGACACTCCGGGATCATGACCTGAGCCGAAGGCAGTCGCTTAACCAACTGAGCCACCCAGGTGCCCCAATAAAAAATCTTTAAAAAAAAAAAGACACATACTACATGATTCCACTTCTGTAAGGTATCAAGAGTAGTCAAACTCATTGAAACAGAGAGTAGAATGGTGGTTGCCAGTGGCTGAGGGAAAGGGAAATGAGGAGCTGCTGTTTAATGGGCACACAGTTTCAGGTCTGCAAAATAAAAAAGTTCTGCAGATCAGCTGCACGACATTGTGAAAATAATTAACACTATTGAACTGTACACTTAAACATGGGTAAGATGGTAAATTTCATGTTATGTGTATTTTACCATTTTTACAAATTACAAGTGGGCAAAGGATATAAATGGGATGGTTTTGATAAGGTACATTTGCCCAATAAAACTATATGAAAAAAATTTTCACCTCTCTTAGTCATAAAAGATAATAACCAGTTAAAGTCAATTATACCTCAACAACAAAGGAAAAAAAACATTTAAAGAGTCCGAAGGCCAGTGTTGGGGTGGAGGTGGGAAAACTAGCCATCATATGCTGTTAGTAGGAGTATAAGTGGTACAAACATTTGGCAGTATGATTCAAAATGATAATGTATACTCTCTGACACAGGAATTCTACTTCTAGAAATGTACTGAGAGAGCTAGAGAGAGAATGCTTGTTTATTGCAGCAAAAAGAACAAAACAAAACTGGAAATAATTCAACTATACAGTTATAGGCCAGAGTAGAAAGATGGGCTTTAGGACAGAATATATGCAACGATTAAGTTTAATTTTCAAAGAATTTGTCATTACACAGGAGAAAGTTTCTGACAATATATTAAGTGAAAAACAAAAGATACACAAATTTCTTCATAACTTGGCAACAAATATATAAGATAAATACATTATATGAATTTATAGAAAGATTAAAATAAATCAAAATGTTAACATTATCTATGAGTTAAATAGAAAATTTATGAACCAGGAGCGCCTGGGTGGCTCAGATGGTTAAGCATCTGCCTTCAGCTCAGGTCATGATCCCAGGGTCCTGGGAACAAGCCCCACATCAGGCTCTCTGCTCAGCAGGAAGCCTGCTTCTCCCTCTCCCAAGACCCTTGCTTGTGTTCCCTCTCTCACTGTCTCTCTGTCTGTCAAATAAATAAATAAAATCTCCAAAAAAAAAAAAGAAAATTTATGAACCAGTTTTATTTCTTTCTTTATATATATATATATATATATATATTTTTTTTTTAAGATTTTACTTATTTCTTTGACAGAGAAACACAGCGAGAGAGGGAACACAAACAAGCAGGGGGACTGAGAGAGGGAGAAGCAGGCCTCCCGCCGAGCAGGGAGCCCGATGTGGGGCCCGATCCCGGGTCTCTAGGACCATGACCTGAGCCGAAGGCAGCTGCCCAACCAAGTGAGCCACCCAGGCGCCCCTTTATATTTTCTATATTTTGTCTTCTACAAGTATATATTTCCTACAAGTTTATGTTTTTCACCATATTTCAAGTACAAAACAGAAAAATCTAGGGAGAGAGGCTCAGGTCAATTATCTAATCATTCTTTTTTTTGATATATTTTTTAAAAGATTTTATTTATTTATTTATTTGTTTGTTTGTTTGTTTCAGAGAGAGAGAGAGAGAGATCTGCAGAGAGGCAGGCAGAGAGAGAGGAGGAAGCAGGCTCCCTGCCAAGCAGACAGCCCAATGTGGGCCTTGATCCCAGGACCCTGAGATCATGACCTGAGCAGTAACCCTCTCTGAGCCACCCATATGCTCTAATCATCCATTCTTTTAACAGTTATTTACTGAGCACCTACTAAAGCCATATACTGGGCTAGGGGCTCTACAAAAACAACAGGGAGCAAAATCCATGTGGTCCTGCTCTACTAAAGTTTTCTTTTTTTTTCTTTTTTTAAGATTTTATTTATTTGACAGTAAGAAATACAGCCAGAGAGGGAACACAAGCAGGGGGAGTGAGAGAGGGAGAAGCAGGCTTCCCGCCGAGCAGGGAGCCCGATGTGGCACTCGATCCTGGGTCTCCGGATCATGACCTGAGCCGAAGGCAGTCGCTTAACCTACTGAGCCACCCAGGCGCCCCTCTACTGAAGTTTTCAATTTAGTCGGGGAGACATGTTAAGTAAATGATCACACAGAGGCATTTGGCGCCATGAGGGCCTTAAAAGGGAGACTTGAGTCTCACTAAGAAATTTGGTCTGTATCCTAAGAGTAAAATAAGAAGTGACATGAGCTGAAATATAGAACTGTACTGTAGAAAGAACATTATGCAGCAGCATGGGAGAAGAGACTAGAGGGGAGAAGACAAGATGCAGAAAGACCAGCTAAAAGGGTCTTGAGTACCTACAAACAAAATGGTGGAACTTGGCCTAGAGGAGGAGGCATGAACAGAATCTAGATATGTTAAAGAGAAAACTGATAGGATTTGTGTATGCACTGAACATGGAGAGTGGAAGGGGAAGGTGTTGAGAATGATTCCTAGGTTTCTAAGTCTGTGCATATGGAAGGATGGATATTCAATTCATGGAGGTAGGGAATGCAGGAAGAGGACAAAGTTTGGGGGAGTGGGGTGAAGAAGATAAATGAGTTATGTTTAAAATATATTTTTAAAGATTTATTCATTTGAGAGAGAGAAAGGGGGGCAGAGGGAGAAGCAGACTCCCCAATGAGCAGGGAGCCTGATATAGGCCCCATCCCAGGACCTTGGAATCATGACCTGAGCCGAAGGCAGATGCTTAACCATAAGCTGCCCAGGTGACCCTGGGTTAGGTTTAAGATAGGCTGAGGTGGAGGGGTGCCTGAGTGGCTCAGTTGGTTAAGCATTTGCTTTCATCTCAGGTTATGATCCCATGGTCCTGGAATCGAGCCCCACCGCAGGCTCCCTGATTACCAGGGAATCTGTTTCTCCTTCTCCCTCTGCCCTTCCCCCACACTCATGTGCTCTCTCTCAAATAAATAAATAAATAAAATCTTTTAAAAAAAAGGTAGACTAAGTTGGAGGCCTTTGCACTGTCCATCAGGCAATTAGATATTTGCATCTGGAGGTGAGAGAACAGGGCCAGGCTAGAAATATAAATTTAAGAATCACGGTGCCTGGGTGGCCCAGTCGGTTAAATGTCTGACTTCTGTCGACATCATGATCTCTCATGATGTCAGGGTCCTGGGATCACACCCTGTGTTGGGCTCTGCTCTTAATGAGGAGTCTGTTTGTCCCTCTCCCTCTCCTCCTTCCCTTCTCCCTGCTTGTGCTTTTTGTCTCTCTCTCAAATAAAATATTTTTTTAAAAATTAAGGGGGAAAAAAAGAGAATCACTGGCATATGTTATTGAATGAGATAGGGGAGAAAGAGAGAGACTGAGAGAACAAGAGAACAGAATAGTCAGCAAAAGTTCAGCTATGGGGTCTTAAAAGAACCTGTAACATTTCAGGGCCAGGTTATGGAAGATAAGCTTCCAAGGGAAACAGAAAAGCCAGATGGATATGGAAGAAATAGGAGTCACAGAAATGAGAAGATTTCAAGAGATCGTGGACAGGGGTGCTTGGGTGGCTCAGTTGATTGAGTGACTGCTTTCGGCTCAGATCATGATCCTGGAGACCTGGGATTGAGCCCCATATCCAGCTTCCTGCTAGGCAGGAAGCCTGCTTCTCCCTCTCTCAGTCCCTCTGCTTGTGTTCCCTCCCTAGCTGTGTTTCTCTCTGTCAAATAAATAAATAAAATCTTAAAAAAAAAAAAGAGTTTGCTGACAACAAATATTAAGCTCCTACTACGTATAAGGTTTTGTACAATTGATATTGATACTCCAAATATGCATGTCTAAGGCTTTAAGATTTATCAAAACCACCTTTATTTTTATTTTTTTAAAAGATTTTTTTTAAATTTATTTGACAGAGAGAAACACAGGCAGAGAGGGAACACAAGCAAGGGGAGTGAGAGAGGGAGGAGCAGGCTTCCTGCGAAGAAGGGAGCCGGTCGCGGGACTCAATCCCGGGTCTCCGGGATCATGACCTGAGCCGAAGGCAGTCGCCCAACCAACTGAGCCACCCAGGCACCCCTCAAAACCACCTTTAACGCTAAGCCTTGATTCAAATTTTTTCTCAGTCGAAATAGCACTCCTTTTTCTCTCCATTCCCAAATCCACTTGAACAGTCAAGGTCACAATTTCGAGAAGTTCTACATTTTTAGGTTAAAGGAAAAAAAGTTTCTCCTCGGGTGCCTGGGTGGCTCAGTGGTTAAGCCTCTGCCTTCGGCTCTGGTCATGATCCTGGGGATCGAGCCCCACATCCGGCTGCCTGCTCGGCAGGAAGCCTGCTTTTCCCTCTCTCACTCCCCCTGCTTGTGTTCCCTCTCTGGCTGTATTTCTCTCTGTCAAATAAATAAAATCTTTTAAAAAAGTTTCTCCTCAGCTATAACAGAAATATTCAGATTACTCCTCTCCCATATCTCTAGAAAATAGCCAGTTAGCATGAAAATATCTCTTTGATTACTTAGATTTACTATAGATATTGGTAAAAATAGCTCAGTCCTACCCTTAGTATCATATTTAGATAACAATGAAACCCAGAAATGCTCAATAATGATCCTATTGATGACAGGCTCCACAATGGCAGAGATTCTGCATTTGCCCTGTCACCACGCACATAACTAGCTTAATAAATACTTAACCTTGCTTAAATGATCCAATCTTAATAATTTTAAACAGGAAACCAAGTAAACTGTTCACAGGATTATTGCAGGCATCAAGTTAAGTGAAATATGTAAAACAATTTCCTTTGGCAATTTACAATTGTAGGCACTTAAAAAAAGTCTCACAACATTAGCATTCTACTGAGTTAGGTTTTTAATAAAAGCTTTATTCAACTGAAGACACATATAGAGTATTTTAAAATGGATATAATTATGTATGTTTTCAGGGGCGCCTGGGTGGCTCAGTCGGTTAAGTGACCGCCTTTGGCTCAGGCCATGATCTCAGAGACCTGGGATCAAGCCCCGCATCGGGCTCCCTGCTGGGCGGAAAGCCTGCTTCTCCCTCTCTCACTCCCCCTGCTTGTGTTCCCTCTCTAGCTGTGTTTCTCTCTGTCAAATAAATAAATAAAATCTTAAAAAATTATGTACGTTTTCTGTACTAAATACTTTATACTTGTTAATTTGATCTTTTCAATAATCCCATGAATTATTATCTTTTACTTGCAGGTGAGGACACTGAGTTTGTTGGAAGGCTTACACTTGGTAATTTCCAGAGATGTGACACAAACCCAATTTTATACAACTTCAAGGCTCATGTTCATTTGTCCATAGCAGTGCTTCTCAAACTTTTTCATCAAGTAACCCCAACTGCAACAGGGAAAAAAAACCCCAACATATTCCTAGGGGGCTTTGGGAGACTACTGAGGTATCCAGTTTAAACTGGATCTTTCATCAAAGTCTTGTTTATTTGAAAATTTATTTTTATATTTGGATTTTACTTTACAATATATTGTTTATTTAATATAAAGTATTTAAAATGGCTTACCACTTAAATCATTCAATTCTTCCCTCACTTAAAAAAAAAAAGTGAGTGAATCTGACACCATAGGAAGGTGTACCTTCCATAAAAATCCCAGTTTTGTTTAGTTCTTGGTGCCTGGCCTCATAAACCTGGATCCTAGTTTGAATGGCTGACTATAGAGCAAACTGTATTAAAGAAATCTGAATGATGCAAAAACAAGAATTACAGACAACTCAAGGCTCAGAATAAGATATTAATAACACATAATTATAGGATTACAGATAAAGTACTTTCTTAACTCTCCACTGCTAGTGAAACAAAGTTCTTTTTTTTTTTTTTTTTAAGATTTTATTTATTTGACAGAGAGAAACACAGCCAGAGAGGGAACACAAGCAGGGGGAGTGAGAGAGGGAGAAGGCTTCTCGCCTAGCAGGGAGCCAGATGTGGGGCTGGATGCCAATGCCGGGATCATGACCTGAGCCAAAGGCAGAGGCTTAACCAACTGAGCCACTCAGGCGCCCCGTGAAACAACGTTCTAAGCACGACTGATTCCACTGAGTTTGAGCAAATCAAGTACTATCTTTGAGTATGTTGACACCGTCTCTTCTTCATCCAAGGCTCCGGTTGCTTTATAAGCATGAATTTTCCCCACGGACATTTACGTAATGACCAGTGTGCCCAGATTTGACTCATACTGGTAGTTAAACAAGGTATTGAGTGGCAAACAATCCACATTTTGCTCTGTCCTACCAAATGGGGGACAAACACTTCTCGAATTCTACCTCCGAAACCCCCACCCAAAAGGGGCTCCCAATTTGAAGATAGCTGGGGGTAGAAGAAAGGGTACGAGGTTCTAATCCTAGCTTGAAGAAAATTATGCTCTAAACTTGTGTCTTTGTTTCCCTCCTGGTAGGGTTGTGAGCATTTGAAATGTGTGGGATTTGCTAAAGTGCTCAACATGTTTCCTTCTTAGATCTTACGTACTTAAAGAACTCTGATTTGCAGTATTTAGGGAGTTCCTTTAAGCTAGGGGGAAAAAGTTTAAGGCTAAGAATCTCACCACATATAGCGAAAGAAACCACACTCACTTAGGTAAAGACTTCGTAACCCACCTTCCAAACCGCCTCAATTCCCTCAAAGTTCTCTGTTTTAGAAAAGGTCCCTTCTCAACTCTGCACCAGAATAGGAGTTCTTGCGCAGACCAATTACTCCCCCTCAGAACAGGTAGCCCATGCCCAGACCACGACGGCGACATTACTTGCTTACTTTTCCAGCTACTTTTTGGGTTAGGCAGGCTGTGAACCAACGGTCTCAGAAACCACCATGCTTCAGACTGGACTCGCGGGGAAGGCGTGCACCGGTGCGGGGATTCCGCGCCTAGAGCTCCGCGTGGCGGTGGGGGGGGGGGGGCTGGCCCAGAATTTCTCGCGAGGGCAAGGGCGGGAAATGCGAAAGGGGAAACCAAGGGGGATACTCGACGAGAAAAGGTAGCAAACTGGAACCCTATAATGGAGACGCCGATTCTTATATGACCGCCTCATACCCCAAACCGATAACTAGCTAATGTGTGCATTACCTGCACTTTGGGGTAGGTCATTCCTATTAATAACCTTGAGGTTCCACCCAACAGGCCAGGGCTGTGGTGTGGAGATGTGGTGTGTGGGGCCTGGCTCTCCATCTTGCAGTCTCCATCCATTTTTTTACTGTCAGAATGTATATTTTGTGGAGAAACACTAAATGGGACTCTTAAAAATCACAACAGAGGAGCGTCTGGGTGACTCAGAGGACTGACCTTCTGCCCAATACACAAAATCTTTAAAAAAAAAAAAAAATCACAACAGAAATGGTACTGGCACAAGAAAATACACGCTCCCCAGAGGGGCCAAGCCCGAAGCCCCGTTCAGTCAGGCCAGAGGCACCACCCCTTCCGCCTTTCGTCTGACGTCATATGGCGCGCGCGGGCGAGCGGAGTTAAGACTGGGATTTAGGTACTCGGTAGGCGAGTTTCTGCGCGTAGGCGTCACGCTTTGAAATGCAGCGGGACTTAGTGAGTTTCCCGCTGTCCCCAGCCGTGCGGGTGAAGCTGGTGTCCGCAGGTTTCCAGACAGCTGAGGAAGTCCTAGAGATGAAACCTTCCGAGCTCAGCAAAGGTAACGACTCTCGACGGCTAGCCGAGGCACACGGACCGCCGTCTGTGCCGCCCCGACCTCGGTTCTTCCGCCTTCAGGCTTCCACCCACTCAGCCAGTTTCCTTCGCCCAAGGCTGCGTTTGGAACGTGAAACCGCTCCTTGAATCTAATTAAACACGGTGTGAATGGTTAGAGCTGTGGTCCTGAAAACATTTACTAATTACTTTCTTTACCCGTGCCTGCTGAATCTTCCTGAGGGTTAACTAATTTATTACTCAAAAGAACCCTGTTAACGTGGTATATTATGTCCAATATATTGATGAAGGAACAGGCGCTTGAGGTGGTTAAGTAACTTTTCGGGATGACTGGGCTAGGAAATGAGCTAGGATGGGTACACAGAAAGCTGGTCTAGTTTTAGCTGTTCCGAAATCCAAGGGGCAAAGGGATTACATTTGAGAAATGGAGGATTCGTGATAGGACTAGAGACACTACGCAAGAAAGGAAGCAGAATCCCCATCACCTAGAGAAAGCAATGGAAAGAAGACAATGCTTCTTTTTTGTAATTCGCCGGTAAAACAAAACGAGAAACCCCAAACCTGTCATTGCAGAACACTACATTATACATTGGTGGGAACCACTGTATCATGAGGTACACAAAAATGAAGCTGTCTGCGGTCAGTCTCACTGTACGCATTACAAGAGGGTATGCTCAGAACTGCTCTTAGGATAGAACAAAATTTTAAGTCCTTGCCTTTGCCATTCAAGAATAAATGTTGTAGACCCAATGTTAACCGTTTTAAATCTTAAACTGCATACTATTTCCCAAAGGTTTTGTTTGTTTAAAAATTTTATTTGTTTGAGAGAGAGAACAAGCCGGAGGAGCTGCAGAGGGAGAGGGAGAAACAGGGCCCTAGGATCATGAACTGAGCAGAAGGCAGTCCCTTAGCCATCTGAACCACTCAGGTACCCCTGTCTCTTAAATTTTGATGGGCTTTTTCATTCAACAAGTTGGTTTTACAGAAAAGAAAAGAGAGAATCTGCTGAAAATGATCGCTAACAGTTACTGAGCATTTTGGATAGCCTGAGTATTCTACCCAGCTATTCAACATGTATTGTCTCATTCCCGTTTTACAGTAGGAAAGATCTGAGGCCAAAAAAAAGTAACTCGCCCATACTGAGTAACTTCTTAATAACTGGTTCAGTCAAGGTTTACAAACTCGAGAAATCTGACTCCAGAATTTAGGCTTTAGTTGGATAGGATTTTCATTTCCTTATCACCATTATTGACTTTTATTAGTGCCAAATTTATATTCCTATCCTAGCCAAATCAGGCACTGACCTATCAAACTCATAAGTGATGTCACCCTCACCTTTCATTATTCCTTTCATTAGCGGCTTGGCTTGTAATCGCCATCTTCTCTTCTCAAGTCATATTGTTTGATAGGAATGAAATTGTATAATTGAAGCATAAGTGTGTTTAAAATATTTGTGCATCAAATAATTGTTCTCATTAAAAAATTTGGAGTGATATGTGAATTTTTCATGGCAGTGTTTCTATAAAAGCTTTTTAAAAAGATTTTATTTATTTGACAGAGATCACAAATAGGCAGAGAGGCAGGCAGAGAAAGAGGGGGAAGCAGGCTCCCTGCTGAGCAGAGAGCCGGATGTGGGAATCGATCCCAGGACCCTGAGATCATGACCTGAGCAGAAGGCAGAGGCTTAACCCTCTGAGCCACCCAGGCACCCTGAAAAGTTTTTGTTATGAATAATAAATACATGCACATGCACTTAAAAAAAAAAAAAGATTTTATTTATTTATTTGACAGAGAGAAACACAGCCAGAGAGGGAACACAAGTAGAGGGAGTGAGAGACGGAGAAGCAGGCTTCCTGCTGTGCTGGGAGTTGGATGCTCCATTCCAGGACTCCGGAATCATGACCTGAGCCAAAGGCAGACGGTCAATGACTGAGCCACCCAGGTACCCCTGCATGTGTACTTCTTAAACTTAAATCTTGTTTTAGGCAGTTAGAGGGCATTTTCCATTTTCTTCTGAAAAATGATTTAGATGCCTTATTAGATCAAGATAACCATGACTTCATAAAACCAAAAGGAATAGTAAAAGGACTGACTGCCGGTACTTTTTTAATTTAGTAAAGATTTTATTTATTTATTTGAGAGAGCATGAGCAAGAGAGTACAAGCAGAGGGAACAACAGAGTGGGAGGGAGAGGCAGACTCCCCACTAAGCAGGGAGCCACATGTGGGGCTGGAGGCAGACACTTAACAAACCGAGGCTCCTAGGCACCCCTTGTCAGTACATTTTTATTACTACTTATACTCTTGTAGGTACTCAAATGCTTTAGAGGTTTAGGTTTCTGAATTCTGTTTTGAGGTAATAAATAAATCTTTTAAGTATGTAAAGACTGAGAAAACAGATGAATGCCTTTATTGAAAAATTCAGGGCGCCTGGGTGGCTCAGTTGGTTAAGTGACTGCCTTCGGCTCAGGTCATGATCCCGGAGACCCAGGATGGAGTCCCACATCGGGCTCCCTGCTTGGGTGGAAGCCTGCTTCCCCCTCTCTCATTCCCCCTGCTTGTGTTCCCTCTGTGGCTGTGTTTCTCTCTGTCAAATAAATAAAATCTTAAAAAAAAAAAATCAATAGCTAATGGAATGTTTTATTTTTTTTTTACTCTTGACATCACTCTTATCTAAAAATTAAAATTAATGAAGACAACTCAATATAGCATGTTAAGACTTTGAAATTTCTAAAATCAGGGTTTGAGGTGTTTTTTTTTCTTCTTCTTTTACTTTCAGAAGTTGGGATAGCTAAAGAGGAAGCCTTAGAAACTCTGCAAATTTTAAGAAGAGAATGTCTTACAAATAAACCAAGATATGCTGCCACAGCTGAGTCAGGCAAGAAGTGTACAGCACTGGAACTTCTTGAGCAGGAGCATACCCAGAGCTTCATAATTACCTTCTGTTCAGCACTAGATAATATTCTTGGGGGTGGAATACCCTTAACCAAAACAACTGAAATTTGTGGTGTGCCGGGTGTTGGAAAAACACAATTATGGTAAAGTAAAATGTTCCCCTCTTAAGGGTAGGCTTAATGACATTTTATGTAAGTAATAGAATATGGTACTATGGGTCTACATTCAGGAGACCAAAAAACCATGTATATGCTCTTAATTTTTTGTGTGTGTGTGCATGCACATCAAACCAAGTTTGAGTTTCCCATTTGTGTTAGAGATCAGTTTACCATTTGTGTTACTTCAGTACCCCATCTTTAAATTGGTAGAATTATTTTGATATCCGAAAATGTTTCTTTTGTAACATTGTAATGTGATCCTTAGGGTAAGCAGATAGTCTTCTATTTTATTATATTTTTAGATAAGTTTTATTATATAATACAAATATATAGATATTGTATCTAGATATATGTAGATATTACTATATAAATTGTAAATTATAAAATATATTTTATATAATATATAACAAAGTATTACAAATATTATATATTTAATATATGTATTTTATGGTATAGATTATATATTTTTATTAATTCCTGGGAATATGTAAGAGGCCTAAAAACCACTAAAAAATCCTAATCATAGTTTAATGGGTACACCCTCCCCCTAATCTAAATATTCCCAGAGGCCTAAAAACCACTAAAAAATTCCTAATCATAGTTTTATGGGTACACCCTCTCCCTAATCCAAATATCAATTGATTCACATATATTTGGAGCAGAAAATTAGCCATCTCTGTTGCCTAATGATTGTACCTAATGAGTAGTGATGTTGAGTTTGAAAAACTGCCTTAGATGATTATGATAATGATTTGGTCATTCAGCTTTCTCTTGACAGTATGCAGTTGGCAGTAGATGTGCAGATACCAGAATGTTTTGGAGGAGTGGAAGGTGAAGCAGTTTTTATTGATACTGAAGGAAGTTTTATGGTTGATAGAGTAGTAGACCTTGCTACTGCCTGTATTCAGCACCTTCACCTTATAGCAGGAACACGTACGGGAGAGGGTAAGTTAGCAAGTGATCCTCTTTTTCTCTATAATAAAAGTAGTTAGCATTTGTACCTCAAGCATCAGCAAGAAACCATTTGAAACATGAAACTTAATGACTTGACAGTATCCTAGTGTTAAACTTTCAGATCTTTCTTTTAGATTTAGAAATGCCACAACCTAAACTGGTATTTTCTTCTCCTTTTATGGTGAAGAAACCAACAGCAAAAGCACCTTCTTAAAATGAAATAATATGTAGCTTAAAAAGGTTTATCCATATGTGGTGATATAGAAAGATATATAACTTTTATATTATTCTTATTCTTATTCTTATTTTTTTTAAGATTTTTTTCTGTTTGAGAGAGAGTCAGAGCAAGCAAGAGTTGGGGGAGGGGCAGAGAGAGAGGGAGACTCCCAGCTGAGCAGGGAACCAGAGGTTGGGCCTGGATCCCTAGACCCTGGGATTATGACCTGAGCTGAAATCAAGAGTTGGATGCTTAACCAACTGAGCCACCCAGGCACACCTCCAAAACTGGTTTTTTTTTTTGTTTTTTTTTTAAAGATTTTATTTATTTGACAGAGAGAAACACAGCGAGAGAGGGAACACAAGCAGGGGGAGCGAGAGAGGGAGAAGCAGGCTTCCCGCCGAGCAGGGAGCCCGATGTGGGACTCGATCCCGGGTCTCCGGGATCATGACCTGAGCCGAAGGCAGTGGCTCAACCAACTGAGCCACCCAGGCGTCCCCAAAACTGGTTTTTTTAAAAATATGTAATCTAAGAAGAATCTTATATTGTTTCTACTTAAATATCAAATTATGTTATAGTAATAATGGAAAAAAGTCACCATAAGGGAAAAAGATGCTTCTTTTGAACATTTTTCCCTTTTAACTCTTAATTTGAAGTCCTATAAAAAAAACAAAAACAAAAAATGAGAAATTCCATTATGGTACTTCTATTCAATGGAAGCCAATAACTAGAAATATGAAAAGGTAGGCATTAAAACTAGTTGTATATGTGTATAAACAATATGAAAAGCAGGCATTAAAACTCTAGTTGTGTATGTGTATAAACAATTCTAGATAGCCTAGCATGTAAGGAAATAGTGGAAAAGGTAAAAATAAGAGGTCAGAAATTATGCAGTGGTAGTTTATAGTAACTTTGTTATAATTTTGTTAATCTTTCAGTTAAAGTGGATAGTTTTGTTATACACAGTGAGGTATTTTGTTATTCAAAGGTATTGTTTTCCTGCAATCACCAATATATCAAAACAAGTAAAACTAATTATTTTATATTAAGATTGTTTTGTTTATTCTAGAGCACCCAAAAGCTTTGGAGGATTTCACTCTTGAAAATATTCTTTCCCATATTTACTATTTTCGTTGTCGTGACTACACAGAGCTGTTGGCACAAGTTTATCTCCTTCCAGACTTCCTTTCAGAACACTCAAAGGTATGGCTCAAACTACGGAAATACAGCTAACCTTTGGAATATCTTTGGAGGTGTTCGATTAGCATGAAAAATAAGTAAATAGTATAGTGGCATATGCCTGTTCAAAAATCTCATTCTTCATTGTCCTACGATTTACTTAAATTTATGTGTATTTAGCATATATACATATATGATTTATGCCCAAAGTAAGAAGTTGAAAAAATAATACAGAAAGAGGTTCTGTCTCCAGTAATGGTGGATTAGCTCCTAACAAACTCTTTAGAGAGGTATAAAATGAAAAAACTTCCCTTCTGCTACTTCCTGGTACCTCTCCCTAAAGTTGACCACTATTCATTGTTTCTTGTGTGTCTTCTCAAAAAATTTTTTATACATGTTGCAATATCTATCCACTCATTTTTAATATTTGTGAGTGGAGTAATTCTGTAATATGGTTCTGCACCTTCCATTTTTGCTTAGTGTTTTATATATCTTTCTATATCACCACATATGGATAAACCTTTTTAAGCTACATATTATTTCATTTTAAGAAGGTGCTTTTGCTGTTGGTTGGAATGTAAAATGGTACAGTTGCCTCAAAAAACCGTATAGTGTTTCCTCAAAAAATTGAAAACAGAATTACCCTATGACTCAGCAATTCTACTTATGTGTTTATCCCCAAAAGAATAATTGAAAGCAGGGTCTTGAAGAGATATTTCTAAATCTGTATTCATAGCAGCAGTATTCATATTACCAAAAATGTGGAAGCAACCCGTGTCCATTGAATGAATAGATAAATGAAATGTGGTATGTACATACAATGTAATATTATTCATCTTTAAAAAGGAAAGAATTTCTGACGTATGCTACAGCTTGGATGAGGACATTGTGTTAAATGAAATAAGCCAGTCAAAAAAGGCATACTGTATGATTCTACTTATATGAGGTATGAAGAGTGGTCAGACTCAGGCATAAAAATAGAATGGTGGTTACAAGGGCCTGAGGGGGGAAGGGGAAAATGGCAGTTATTGTTTAATGGAAACAGAATTTCAGCTTTACAAGATGAATGTTCTGTGTGTTCTACTAGATAAAAAAAAATTGGTGGTGGGACGCCTGGGTGGCTCAGTCATTAAATGACTGCCTTCAGCTCAGGTCATGATCCTGGAGTCCGGGGATCAAGCCCCGCATCGGGCTCCCTGCTCGGTGGGAAGCCTGCTTCTCCCTCTCTTACTCCCCCTGCTTGTGTTCCTTCTCTGGCTGTGTTTCTCTCTGTCAAATAAATAAATAAAATCTTTTTAAAAATTTTTGAGAAAAGACTAAGTACCTTAATTTATTTAACTAATCCTCTTACTGGTGGTCTTTTAGATGCTATTATTAATAGTGGTTTGGAGATAATCCTTACACATATCATCTTGGGGTAATTTGTAAGTATGTTTATGGGATAAATTCTTTTTTTTTTTTTAAGACTTTATTTATTTGAGAGATAAAAAGAAAGCGAGCATGAGCTGGGGGAGGAGCAGAGGGAGAGGGACTCCCCACTGAGATGGATGGAGGCTCATCCCAGGACTTGAGCTCATGACCTGGGCTGAAGTCAGATGCTTAACCAACTGAGCCATCCAGGTGCCCCTGTTTATGAGATAAATTCTAAGTATTAGAATTATGTTAAAGCGTATGTATATGTTTAATCTTGATAAATATTACACATGACCGGGACTCTCTTTGACCAAACTTTAGTCAGCCTCCTCTGAGACTTTTTGAATAAGCCTTGACTTTCATCCACA
Organism: Spilogale gracilis; assembly: GCA_004023965.1. Taxonomy (NCBI): domain Eukaryota; kingdom Metazoa; phylum Chordata; class Mammalia; order Carnivora; family Mephitidae; genus Spilogale; species Spilogale gracilis. The sequence goes on from PITA01014760.1 coordinate 51,636, forward strand.
TCCTATCTTGGCGTGACCAATCCAGTTCATTACTGTGAATAATGTTGCTGTGAACAGAGGGGTACAATAGTAAATAATCCTGTAAATTAGTTTAGAGAGAATCTCCCACCTTTAATTTCTGATCACCCTTGATATCTCAAATTCCTCACTCCCTCTTTTGATGTTATGTCTTTGACCTGCCTATAGCAAGAATTCGGGTAGGTCATGTTAGCAAGTATCCTATCCATGATGTCTCCTCCTAGTAATTTTCCACTCACTGACACTTACCCTGCTCCTTGCTTATAAATCCCTACTTGTCCTTGTTGTATTTGGGATTGAGTCCAATTTCTCTTCCCTATTACCAAGCCCATCAAAAAAGATAGTGCTTTCTTCTTCTTTTTTAAGATTTTATTTATTTGACAGCAAAAACACATCTAGAGAGGGAACATGAGCAGGGAGAGTGAGAGAGGGAGGAGCAGGCTTCCCACTGAGCAGGTAGCCTGATGTGGGACTTGATCCTGGGACTCCGAAGGCAGGCATTTAACAGACTGAGCCACCCAAGCACCCCAAGATATTGCTATCTTCTTGAATAAAGTCTTCCTTACTATTTTTACAGATGTCAGCAAATTTTTTTTTTAATAAGATTTTATTTATTTGACAGAAACACAGCCAGAGAGGGAACACGAGCAGGGGGAGTGAGAGGGAGAAGCAGGCTTCCCAAAGAGCAGGAATCCTGATGCAGGACTCGATCTAGGGACTCCAGGATCATGACCTGAGCTGAAGGCAGACGCTTAAGAACGGAGCCACGCATGTGCCTCAGTAAATTTTTTTTTTTTTTTTTTAACACAAATTGCCCT
>PITA01014761.1:9215-52579 GCA_004023965.1 Spilogale gracilis
AAATAAATAAAAATAAAAAGATTTTAAAAAGATTTTATTTATCTTTTTAAAAAAGATTTTATTTATTTGATAGAAACACAGCCAGAGAGGGAACACAAGCAGAGGGAGCGAGAGAGGGAGAAGCAGGCTTCCTGGATCCCAGCAGGGAGCCTGATGCACACCTTTATCCTAGGTCTCTGGGATCATGACCTGAGCTGAAGGCAGTCATTTTTTTTTTATAGTTGTTTTTTTTTTTTTTTTTAAGATTTTATTTATTTGACAGAGAGAAACACAGCCGGAGAGGGAACACAAACAGGGGGAGCGAGAGAGGGAGAAGCAGGCTTCCCGTCGAGCAGGGAGCCCGATGTGGGACTCGATCCCAGGTCTCCGGGATCATGCCCTGAGCCGAAGGCACTCGCTTAACCAACTGAGCCACCCAGGTGCCCCTGAAGGCAGTCATTTAACCAACTGAACCATCCAGGCACCCCCAAAAAAGATTTATTTGAGAGAGTGCACAAATGGAGAGATGGGGAGAATCTGGAGCAGATTCCCTGCTGAGCCTGGAGCAACACCCGGGGCTCAATCTCACAATCCTGAGATCATGACCTGAGCTGAAATCAAGAGTCGGACCCTTAACTCATGGAGCCACCCAGATACCGCCCTTTCCCCCTTTCCCTCACTTCTTAAGGTAGAAATTGAGGTCATTGATTTAAAAGCTTTCCCTTTTTTTTTTTTTAATATAGGCATTTAGTGCTATAAGTTTCCCCCAAATACTGTTTTAACAATATCCTAAACTTCTGGTATGTTCTGTTTTCATTTTAATTCAGCTCAAAATACTTTCAAATTCCCTTTTGATTTCTTTTATCTATGGGCTATTTAAAAGCGTATGCGTTTTTAAATACTTGGGAGTTTTCCAAAGATCTTTCTGTTATGGTTTCTATTTTAATGTCAGCGTAGTCTAAGAATATACTTTGTACAACTTGAATCCTCTTAAAGGATTTACCAAGACTTGTTCTAGGACCTAGAACATGGTCTATCTTGGTAAATGTTTCATGTGTACTTGAGAAGAATATGTATTTTACTGTTGTTTGAAGAAAGCAAGGTGGAATGTGAAGAAAGGTGAAACATTTTATAAATGTCAGTCAAGTTGGTTGCAATTGTTCAAGTCTATTTCCCTTGCTGGTTTTCTGCCTACTTGTTCTATCAATTATCCAGAGTGGGTTATCAAAATCTCCAGCTAAATTTGTGGATTTGTCTGTTTCTTCAAGAAGTTCTGTCAGGGGCGCTTCGGTGGCTCAGAGGGTTAAGCCTCTGCCTTCAGCTCAGGTCATGATCTCAGGGTCCTAGGATCCAGGCGGGGAGCCTGCTCCCCCCCCCCCCCCCCCCCCCCCCCCCGCTTCTCTGCCTGCCCTCTGCCTATTTGCTATCTCTCTCTCCGTGTCAAATAAATAAATAAATATTTAAAAGAGAAAAAAATAGAAGTTCTGTCAGGGGGTAGTTGGGTGGCTCAGTCAATTAAACATCTCCTTCAGCTCAGGTCATGATCCCGAGATCCTGGGATCAAGCCCCAGGTCTGGCTCCCTCCTCAGTGGGAAGCCTAGTTCTCCTTCTCCTTCTGTTTGCCACTCGCTTTGCTTGTGCTCTCTGTCTGTCAAATAAATAAATATATATCAATAAATCCTAAAAAAAAAAGTTCTTTCAGTTTTTGCTTCATGTATTGTGAAACTCTGTTATTAGTTGCATGTATGTTCAGGGTTGTGTATTTTGATTAGTTGATTCCTTTATCATTTATGAAATTACTTCATTTCAGTAATATTCTTTGCTCTGAAATCTACTTTATCTGTCATTAAGATAGCTGTTCCAGCTTTCTTTTAACTGGTATTACCAGAGTCTCTTTTCTATCCTTTTTCTTTTAACCTATTTCTGTATTTATATTTAAACTATATATCTTGTTGGGGGCCCCTGGGTGTCTCGGTTGGTTAAGCGACTGCCTTCGGCTCAGGTCATGAACCTGGAGACCCGGGATCGAGCCCCACATCGGGCTCCCTGCTCGGTGGAAAACCTGCTTCTCCCTCTCTCACTTCCCTCTCTGGCTGTGTTTCTCTCTGTCAAATAAATAAATAAAATATTTTTTAAAATAAATAAAAAGAAACTATATATCTTATAGGCAGTATATAATTGGCCCTTACTTTTTTGATTTATTATGATAATCTCTACCTTTCACCTGGAGTTTTTGACCCTATTTTTTTAATGTGCTTAGGTTTGAGTCCTATCTTTTTTTTTATTTGAGAGAGAGGTAGAAAAAAAAACAACAAAACACGTGCAGAGGGAGAATCAGACTCCCCGCTGAGCAGGGAGTGGGATGCAGGCTTGGGGGCAGGCCTGGATCCCAGGACCCTGGGATCATGACCTGAGCCACCCGAGCCTCCTAGAGTCCTATCATTCTGATATGTTTTCTATTTGTCTCATCTGTTCTTTGTTTCTTTTGTCTTCTTATTTGGCCTTTTAAAAAATGAGTATTGGGGGTACGTGGGTGGTTCAGTCAGTTAAGCATGTGACTCTTTTTTTTTTTTTTTAAGATTTTATTTATTTACTTGACACAGAGAGAGATCACAAGTAAGCAGAGAGGCAGGCAGAGAGAGAGAGGAGGAAACAGGCTCTCTACTCAGCACTCTCTGAGAGCACTCTCTGCGCCACTCTCTCTCTCTGCTTTTCCCTCTCCCTCTCCCTATGCCTGTCTGGATCCCACAACTCTGAGATCATGACCTGAGCCAAAGGCAGAGGCTTACCCCTCTAGCCACCTCTAGGTGCCTGAGCATCTGACTCTTGATTTCTGTTTGGGTTGTGATTCTGGGGCCTGAGATGGAGCCTCACATCAGGCTCCTTACTCAGCAGGGAGTCTGCTTGGGATTCCCTCTCTCCCTTGCCCTTTGTCCCTCCCTCCATGCTTATGCACACTCCCTCTTTCAAATAAATAAATAAATTGTTAAAAAAAAAAAAAGTATTGGGCACCTGGACGACTCATTTGGTTAAATGTCTGGCTCTTAATTTTAGCTCAGGCCATAATCTCAAGGTTGCAAGATAGAACCCTGCATCAAACCCCGCACTGGATGTGAGCCTGCTTAAGATTTTCTCTCTCCTGAGCCCCTGGGTGGCTCAGTCATTAAATATCTGCCTTCGGCTCAGGTCATGATCCTGGGATCCGGGATTGAGTCCCACATCGGGCTCCCTGCTCAGCAGAGAGCCTGCTTTTCCTCTCCCTCTGCCTGCCATTCTGCCGTTCTGCCTACTTGAGCTCTCTATCCCTCAAATAAATAAATAAAATTAAATTTAAAAAAGATTTTCTCTCTCCCTTTCCCACTGCTCTCCCTCTCTGAAAAAAAAATTCTTTTTTTCTGATTCTATATTACCTTCTTTGTTGGCTTACTAGCTATAACTTTGTTATTTTTGTGGTTGCTTTAGGGTTTATAGTATACATCTTCAACTTACCAGAATCCACATTGATATTATATCACATCACTTAGGATAGTATAAGAACCATATGCTTGTCACCCCACAGTCTTATTGTTGTCATGTGTATCACTTTTATGTGTTATAAAACCCACAATACATTATTTTTTAAACAGGCAATTATCCTTTTTAAAGTTTTAAAAAGAAAACAATCATTCAAAAATGAAGGTGAGGGGCGCCTGCGTGGCTCAGTTGGTTAAGCGACTGCCTTCGGCTCAGGTCATGATCCCGGAGACCCGGGATCGAATCCCACATCGGGCTCCCTGCTTGGCAGGAAGCCTGCTTCTCCCTCTCTCACTCCCCCTGCTTGTGTTCCCTCTCTGGCTGTGTTTCTCTCTGTCAAATAAATAAAATCTTAAAAAAAAAAAATGAAGGTGAAATAAGGGATTTTCCAGTGCTCTTCATTCCTCTGTGTAGATCCAGATTCTCATCTGGTATCACGTTCCTTCTGCCCAAAGGTCTTCCTTTTTTTTTTTTTTTTAATGCTTTTCTTTTTTTTTCCCAAAGATTTTATTTATTTATTTGACAGAGAGAGAGATCACTAGTAGGCAGAGAGGCAGGCAAAGGGAGAGAGGAGGAAGCAGGCTCCCCGCTGAGCAGAGAGCCCAATGCGGGCCTCAATCCCAGGACCCTGAGATCATGACCTGTGCTGAAAGCAGAGGCATTAACCCACTGAGCCACCCAGATGCCCCCAAAGGTCTTCCTTTAACATCTCTTTTACAATGGTTCAACTGGTAATGAATTCTTCCAGCTTTTATATGTCTGAAAATAACTTACTTCCACCTTCATTTTTGAGAGGTATTTTTGCTGGACATACCTTATTAGATAGAACTTTGCTGGAGTACTTTAGAGATGTTGCTCTGTTGTCATCTTGTTTGCAGTGTATCCTTGTCTTTGTTCCTCTGTACCTAACATGTTGCATTGTATCCTTTGTCTCGTTTCTCTGTATATAATGGGTCTTTTTTCCGACTGCTTTTAATATTTGCAACCACTGGTTTTAAGCAATTTGATTTTGATGTATCTTGTTTTTCTGTGCTCGGAGTTACTTGAGCTTCTTGGATTTTGTGTTGGTCAAGGTTCTTCCAAAGAAACAGATCCAATAGGAGGTATGTGTATAGATAGATAGATAACTTATTTTTTTAAAGAATATTTTGTTATTTACTTGTCGGAGAGAGTGCACACAAGCAGGGGGAGCAGCAGGCAGAGGGAGAAGCAGGCTCCCAGCTGGGAGCCCCATGTGGGACTCGACCCCAGGCCCTGGGATCATGACCGGAGCTGAAGGCAGACACTTAACTGACTGTGCCACTCAGACTCCCAGTAGAGATTTATTTTAAAGAATTGGCACATGTAGTTGTGGGGGCTGGCAAGTCGGAAATCTGTAGAGCACTTTGGCAGGCTAGAAATTCCAGCAAGAGCTGGTGTTGCAGTCTTGAGCCTACATGCAGTCTTGGCAGAATTCCCTCCCTTAAGGCCTGTCAGCTGATTGGATGAAGCCCACCCACATTACAGGTGGTAATCTGCTTCCTTAAAGTCTACTGATTTAAAGGTTATCATACCCAAAAAATACCATCACAGCAACATCTAGACTGGCATTTGACCAAACAGCTGGCCAGCATAGCCTAGCCAAGCAGACATATAAAATTAGCTATCACAGATCTGTAGGTTTGTAGTTTGCACATTTTTAAGCTGTTGTTTCTTCATATATTCTCTGTCCCCAGCTCCTCCTTGCTTTCCTATATATTTGGCCACATAAAGTTATTCCATAGCTCACTGATGCTATTTTTGACTTTTCAAAATTCTTTTTTCTTTGTTTCATTTTGGATAGTTTCTTTTGCTATGCCCTCAAGTGTACTAATCATTGTTTTTGCAATATCTAATCTACTGCTAATAGCAATCCAGTTTATCTGCAATCGTAGGTATTATCAAGAAATTCACTTTAGGTCCTTTTATATCTCCCATGCCTCCACTTAACTTTTATGCATATGGAATAAAGTTACAGTAGCTTTCTTTTTTAAAAGATTTTATGTATCAGAGCGCCTGGGTGGCTCAGTCATTAAGCATCTGCCTTTGGCTCAGGTTATGATCCCAGGGTCCTGGGATGGAGCCCTGCATTGAGCTCCTTGCTCTGCAGGAAGCCTGCTTCTCCTTCTCCCACTCCCCCTACTTGTGTTCCCTCTCTCACTATGATTCTCTCTGTCAAATAAATGAATTTTTTTAAAAAAATATTTATTTTAGAGAGAGAGACAGAGATAATGAGAGAGCATAAGCAGAGAGGAGGAGAAGCAGGCTCCCTGCTGAGCCATGGGGGGGGCGGGGGGGCTCCATCCCAAAACCCTGGGATCATGACCTGAGCTGAAGGCAGACACTTAACCAACTCAGTCACCCAGGCGTCCCTACAGTAACTTTCAGTGTCTTTCACTTCTGTCATTTGAGACAGTTCTGGGCCAGTTTCCATTGATTGTCCTTATAGGTTTTGTTCAATAAATAAAACAATGATAGAATGTGAAAAGATTAAAATTAGTATTTAGGTTCAGAATAGGAAAAGATGAAGTGGAGCCAAGGAAGGCTTCACAGAGATGGGGACTAGATGGAGCCTTAAGATATATCAAGAGCTCAGCAAGGCAGGAAGAAAGGCACTTGTTAGGGAAAACAGCCCAGATAAATGTGAGAAGGTAGAATGAACATGGGCACCTTTGGAGTACAGTGCAGAGGGGAAGGGAAGGATAGGAAATGAACAACCTGGGGCCTTGGCCACCGGTGTTCCAAGCACAACAGTGAAATAATATCTGAGTCTTTAAAGATTTTGAAGCAAGGCAAGTTTTCAACTGCCACAATTTAGGAAGACTAATGTGTTGACCTAGGTGGAACAAAATGGAGGTGAAAGGACAAGAGGCGGGAGCAGAGGCCACGAGGGTGATGCTTTACACCAGAGGGACCGAAACAGAAACATGATGAGGAGAAAAGAAGGAAGAATTAGAAAAGAAGTTAAGGATTAAATCTTTACTTCTCAGAGAACCTTAATCTGGGCTCTAAGGATGAGGTTGGGAAGGGAGTCTAGATCTGTATAAAACATGTTTTATTTTAGGTGTTGGGTCTTCTGGGAAAAGATATAGGGCGATAAAGATAAAAGAAACAGGGTGGAAGTAAGAACCAGACCAAATGGACTGCCCTCTCAATTGAAAGAACCAAAAGTTCTGGTCCCCTTCTGCTTGTGTGCTGACCCCAGAGAACTTGCCTTAGGTCTACAAACCTCATTTTTTCTCATTTTCCGATGATCATGAGATTGTATAAGGAACAAATGAGCTCATGGACATGGGTGGATGTGTTTCTGTAGTTAACAAAGTAAACCATTATAAAATGGGTGATAATAATCATTCTTATAATTATATTAAGCCATGTGAATGAGTAAGATCTTGGAAGAAGACAGCAGAGAGATCAAAGATCCAGGGTTAAAACTTGGAGAAATTTCACAGAATATCATCCAAAAGAGGAGTGCATGATGGAGGCGGAGGTAAACTTGGAGAGGTAAGAGACCCTAAAGATGGGGAGTACTTTGGGGTAGGCTCTGCATGGTGGCAGAAATTCAGTTGGTAAATACTCATCAAAAGTGTCCATCTAAAGAAAAAAAGAAAAGAAAAGAAAAGTGTCCATTAGGGTACAGGTATGATCGAATGACTTCCAGAGTCAGAATCAACATGAAATGGAGAAAATAGCCTTCTGCAGAGGTCCCTGCCCTGATCTCAGAAATCCCCAGACACTATCAAATGGCCTGAGATGTCACCTCAGGGAACCTGAAATCCTCAATGGTTTGTATCCATCCTGAAGAAGGAGTGTAGTCAGCTTGATGCCTTTTTCCCATCTCCAGCACCCAACCCCAATCTGCACCCTCATCTTCCTTCTTAGCGGGTTGCCTTCGCTTCTCTTGCTCCCCCCACCCCCTCTTGGTTTCCCCTCCCACCAACTGCATTCTCCATTTCGCTCTAAAACAAAACTCTGCTCAGGTCACTCCCTTGCTCAGATCCCTTCCCTAATTCCCCCCTGTCTCGGGATAGAAGCTGTACTCCTTAGATACACGAGGCCCTCCATCATGACCTGACTCTCCCTCTCAAGTGTTCTCCACTCACTCCCACGGACACCCTCTGCTCAAGTCACACCTTGGCAGTTACCCGTAATCACCCTAGGTTCTCATCGCTCCCTGTCATCGCAAGGAATGCATCTCCTAGATGCCCTCCCCTCTTAGACTTACCTTGGAAAGCCTTTCTTAAGCCCCAGGCTGAGCCAGATGCCCTGCGTGGTTGTTGATTGATTTCTCATCTTTCTCTGACGGGGGACTCCTTTGAGAGCAGGGAAGATCAGTATCTCTTTCCTATGTACAGTCCCTGGCCCACCAGATCTTCCCAAACTCACCCTGGTTTCACGTGGTCTGTCGTTGTCAGTCCACTGGTCGGGATTTCGAGCCTCCTAGTACATACCCACCATACGCGGGCCAGGGGCGGAGAAAACCTGGTCAAGAGCGCTTTAGCCCGAGCGCGCCACTTGCACTTCCCGGGGCGGCCGCTAGGGGCCGCCGGGCTCTTTGTTTTCCTTTCTGGCCCGAGGTCGGGGCCGGAGGCCTGCAGAGCGCATGCTCTGGGGCAGTTCGCGGCCCGGCGGGCGAGCGGAGGAGTTGTTCGTGGCGGACCTGCAGCTAGGTAGGTCGCGTCTGTCACGGGCGGAGGGTCGGGGCGGAGGGCGGCGCACCGGGCGGCCACAGCCAGAACCCTGGCGGGCCCCGGCCGTTGCCCGCGCGTTTGTGTCGGCGGCGCCAGCCCCACGTGAAGCCGGGCGGCAGGAAGGCGCTCGTGCGGGCGCGCTGGTCCCCGGCCCCGTGGGGCGCCCTGGCGCGGGCCTGGCCCCGCCTGGCTGGAGCGAGGGCCGCGCGGCCCCTCTGCCGCCGCGCCTCTCCCGCCCGGCCCGCGGCGCCCGCGCCGGCGGGAGATTCAAACGGCCCGAGCGCGGCCGGCCAAGTGCGCGCGGCCGCGGTGACCCCGCCGGGTGCAGAGCCGCGTGCTTCGCGGCACGGGACCCGCCGCCCCGGCAGGGGCTGCGCTTCCGGAGCGGGGAAAGTGGTTTTGTCCCGCGTTGGTCTGGGGGATGCGTTTGGCAGAGCAAGAGGAGGGAACCTGCCCGGCCAGAGTGTGTGCCTTAGGAGCGCGAAGTTAGGCTGGTGAGGGTCTTCTAAAGGCAAGGAAGTCTCAGCGTCAGCAGGCACCAAGACCAAGACTGTTGACCCTTGGAGAAGTGTGCTGTGAACCCGCATCAGCTCATCTGTCAACCGATTATTTACTGTCTGCTGCGTGCTGCGCTGGCAGGGCTGGAGAGCGGTGGTGAGAAGGGCCCCGTGTGGCCTTTACAGAGCCCCCCGCCCCCCCCCCCCGCCATCTGGGGGCCTCCGTTATTGGTCCAGTGTGTCACCGAAGTATGTCCGCGGAACCATCCGTTCATGCAGATAGTAATGGAGGTGCTGCAACCAAGTCTGACTTGCCTGCCCTCGCAGAAGTTGAGTGTATGGAGTGGTACAGGAACTCCTGAGGGGGTCACCCAACCCTGCCCGGGAGGCTCAGGATGGCTTTCCAGGTGAGGTGACTCTTGGGCGGGGTTTTGAAAGAACAGTGGAGTTATTCAGCTGACTGTGGTGGAGGGACGGCACCTATGTGGTCCAGGCAGGGGCATGCAGAGGTGTGAAGGTGTAGGTGAGTGTTGGGGTCAGGAATACCACAGATGTTTAAATCTGGAGTATAAAGAAGGGAGGAACAAGATAATATAGCCAGGGCTGGGTCTTGAAAGGTCTGCAGTGCAAGACCAAGAAGCACTGAGTGGGGATGGAGGAGGCAGGGAGGGTGTCACCCAAGAAGGGCATCAGAATGGAGTCTGAAAAGATGAATTCGGAGTTCACCTTGCTCTTGTTGCAAAGACATCCCAAGAGCAGGAATGCTGTTCAGCTTTGCAAACTTACAAGTTGGGTGCTCTTGGGCCACCTACCCAATCTCCCAAAGTTTTCTTATCTGTAAAATGAAGGTAAGAGGCATGTGGTGAGAATTACTAGTATCCTGTATTTTTTGTAAAGCAGTGATTCTAACATCTGGTGGAAGCTGAGGCCCCTTTCCCCCAGGCATAGCTCTGTGTACAAGCTCCTCTGGGGAGGAACTCCTGGGATGAAGTATGCCAGCGCTGTGCCTGGCACATGGCAGGAGCTCAGCAAGTGTTTGTTGACACATGAGACCCTCTCCTCCCTTTCCTCCCTGGGACCTTTCTCACAAAGAGATTCTTAAGCCTCTGAGACTGGCAGGCAAGTGTCTGCCTTCTGACGTTGGTGAGGTGGGGGTGGTGGCCAGGACAGCTGCTGTGGTCAGAGAGGGCCCTGTCTTTCTTTGCAGAAACAAGGCTGTGGAGAGGTCATGGGAGGTCACAACAGGAACACCAGGCCCCTCGTGGACTGTCTAGTCTGGTGTGCCTTCATTCACCACAAGAGGAAACGAACCCAGGGTAAAGAGTGGCAGGTACTCTGGCCCTGGTGGGGACTGGTCAGGAGACCTGGGATCTCATTCCACCTGTGTGGCCTAGGGTACTTTTCCTGAGCCTCAGCTTTCCTATCTGTAAAACCAGGGTGATCACACTTACCTCAGTGAACGTCATAGGTGGCTCTTACTGGAAGCTGACTTTATACCTGACTTCTTATTTGACTGTGTCTTACTCTTGTCCCAGACTGGAAGCTGCTGAGGACCGAAGCTGTTTGTTAGGGAGTGGGGGTGGGGACAAAAGATTGCCACTTATTTCCAGCCGAGACACTTAGCGTGTGGTTAAGAAAACACACCCAGAGCAGTTAGAGAAGGAGTCTGTACAAAGGACTGATTTGTGCAATCCAGGTTATGCAGGTGGGTAATGGGTGCAGGGCTCCACCTTTTATTTTACTCATTCATCCATTCTTTGATTCATTTATTTATTTATAGCTTCTTTCTTTCTTTAAGTAATCTTTGTACACACTGTGGGGCTTGCACTCACAACCAAGAGTCATTTGCTCTTCTGAGTGAGCCAGCCAGGTGCCCCCAAGGCTCCACCTTTTAGGGGTGCCCTCATCCCCTGCCTTGCCCCTAGGATTGCTCACAACAGCATTTTTGTTTAATATTTTATTTATTTATTTGACAGAGAGAAACACAGGTAGAGAGGGAACACAAGCAAGGGGAGTAAGAGAGGGAGAAGCAGCAGGCTTCCTGCTGAGCAGGGAGCTTGATGCGGGGGCCCAATGCCTGGACTCCGGGATCATGACCTGAGCCGAAGGCAGGCATTTAACGACTGAGCCACCCAGGCGCCCCTCACAACAGTGTTCTGTAGTACCTGGAGTCTTCTATCTGAGAGGCAAATATTCTGAGGTTCACAGAGAACTCAGTTCTGTCCTTCCCCATGTCCTTCAGTGGCTCCCACACCCACCTGGCCCACCCACTCCGACCCAGACTGCCTCATTGTCTCCTCTCTAGTCTCACCATCCTCTTCCACTCAGCTGGCTTCTGCTCTCACTTGCCGTGTTTGGCCAAGCTCATGGATTCTGGGGAGGCCTGCGTGAGTTGCCTCCACCTCTGCTTGGATCATGGCCTGCCACTGGCTGACCTGGTTTTGGTTTTTGTTTTAAGTCAATCAGATATACCTGGATTCTAATCCTGACTCTCTTACTGGTGTATTCTCCAAGCCTCAGGCCTGTCAGTTGAATTAGGAGTGATAGTACTTCTTCAGCTTGTTATGAGAAGTAAAAGGCTGTTGGCATACAGAAAATAAGAGTGGCCGGTGCCCCCGGAGTGCCTCGTGTTTCCAGGAGTAGGTTGGTATATGGTGGACAGACATGTAAACTATAGAGTAGTTATGGTCCAGAAGTCTGTCCCAGTTTCTCTGGGAGAGAATGGTTAGTTTAGGATGAGGGGAGGGACCAGAAAGGTTTACCAGTGGAGGTGAATTTGGGACTGAGTAGACATTCTTCCAGTAGGATAAAGGATGGGAAGGTATAGAGATGCATGGTCTGGAGAGGACAGTAAGCAGTCTGAGATTGTGTAGGAAGCAAAAGGAAGGTGTGACAGAGAAAAGATGAGGCCAGGCGTTAGATCAGTACCAGATTCTGGAGGCCTTTTGCACCAGGCTAAGAAAAGTGGGCTTTGTCTTCCAGGAAGAGGGAACTACTGGGGAGTCTGAGCAGGTAGGAGGTTTAGAAAGATGGTGATTGGGGCACCTGGGTGGCTCAGTTGGTTGGGCGACTGCTTTCAGCTCAGGTCATGATCCCAGGGGCCTGGGATTAAGCCCCACATGGGCCTCCTTGCTCAGTGGGGAGCTAGCCTTTCTGTCTCCCACTCCCCCAGTTTATATTTCCTCTCTCACTGTCTCTTTCTCTGTCAAATAAATAAATAAAATCTTAAAAAAAAAAAAAAAAAAAAAAGGAAAGGTGATGATTGACTTACAGAATGACATGGGGTGGGGATCAGGAAGACCAGACCAAGGGGCTGTCTTTTCTTGGGGAGAGGGTATGAGAGGCAGTTCCCAGGCAGGCTGAGAGACTGGGGAGCTTGGAGAGGACGTTGGCAAGGGCACCAGCTTTGGAGTCTGACCAACGTGGTTGAAACCTTCACTTCCTCTTCCAGTCTTGGGTGAGATACTCTACCTCTCTGAGCCTCAGCTTCCTCATCTGTAAAGTAGGATCAGTGTGTTTAGCTTGCAGGGAGATGCCCCACAGTGTTCACCAAAACATGGGTGTTTAAGGTGTTCACTGGGTTCCAACCCACGGTAACACATGTTTTTCTTAGTGCCCCGTGATACCAGTCACCTCCTGTTTATTTTTCTGTGTCCACTCCAGGCCTTGTCTACAGGTCAGCCTAGCATCAGCACCCATGCTGACATAATTCTCTTCCTTGTGTTTCCACTTCTTGTTGTCAATACTTTTCCACGCTACCACACGGTCTCCCTCCCCACCACGGCTAACCTCCGCAGGTCCTTCTCACGAACTGATGGGAGATTTACCTTTGGCAGGACAGGGCCTTAGACACAGTGAACTGGCTGCCAGGTGGGCCAGAGATACAAGCCGTCTCTCTGAAACAGGGGATACCTGTCCTGTCCCACACCCAGCTCTGCATACTTAACAGCCCCTCTTGTTCACTCCCAGACTTCAGACTTAATGAAAACATCTGGCGAAATGGGGCTCTTGGGTCTCTGCTCCTGTTTGTCCCCCGTGTTCTCCTACCGCACTAAATAGAAGGTTACCATCATCCAAGTCATTTTAAAAAAAAGATTTTATTTCATTTTATTATTTATTATTATTACTTTTTAAAGATTTTATTTATTTATTTGACAGAGAGAAACAACAGCTAGAGAGGGAACACAAGCAGGGGGAGTGAGAGAGGGAGAAGTAGGCTTCCCACCGAGCAGGGAGCCCGATACAGGGCTCAATCCCGGGGCTCCAGGATCATGATCTGAGCCGAAGGCAGACGGTGTAACAACTGAGCCACCCAGGTGCCCCAAACAGATTTTATTTTTAAGTAATCTCTATACCCAGTGTGGGGCTCCAACCCACAACCTTAAAGAGTCACATGCTCCACCAGCTGAACCACACAGGCGCCCCATTCCATCCTCTAGTCATTTAAGCCAACACCTGGGAGTCCTTGTATTTGGCCAGGCTTATAGGGGGATCCTGGGGAGGTCTGGCCAGGATCCCCCTGGAATTTTTTTTAGGATGAAGAAAGTCATTCTGGATCCCACTCTCTCCCTCACTCCACACATCTAATCCCCAATTGACTCTGTCTCCTAAGTTGGTCTGTTTTGTTTCCTTTATCTTTCTTTCTCTCTCTCTCTTTTTTTTTTTTTTTTTTAAGATTTTATTTATTTGACAGAGAGAAACAGAGCGAGAGAGGGAGAAGCAGGCTTCCCGCTGAGCAGAGAGCCCGATGTGGGGCTCAATCCCAGGTCTCCGGGATCATGACCTGAGCCGAAGGCAGTCGCCCAACCAACTGAGCCACCCAGGCACCCCTCCTTTTTCTTTCTTACCTTCAGACAGACTCAGTCAAGTCACCATCATCTCTTATTTGGATGCTGCAATGGCCTCCTCTTCCATTCCATCCTGGTTTCTTTAGTAGCCAGAACAACCATTTAAGAATGTAAATCTGATGAAGACTTTCTTAAAAGTTTTCTGTTTTCCTTAGAAGGCTTTGCATGATCCAGCCCCTGCTCACCTTTTGCCATCTGACCAGTTCTTCAGCTGCACCTGCTGGCCTCTCCCGGTTCCCAAACTTACCACACCTGTCCCAGGCTACTTTTGTCCTGGCCTTGCCCTGCTGGCTTTCTCTCATATTTCAGGTCCTATCTTAAACATCACCTCCCTCACCACTCCCTCCCCCTACCCCAAATTATTTTCTCTTTCTTTCTTTTTTTTTTGGGGGGGGTATGATAAAATATACATGAAATTTACCATTTTCACCATTTTTTCCCACTTTAACCATGTTTAAGCATATAGCTCAGTGTCCTTAAACACACTCACATTGTTGTGCACCCCCAAGTTATCTCTTATGTCACCTTGCTTATCTTTCACTCAGCACTATCAGTAATGTTTCTTTCCTGCTACAGTGTAAGCTCCATGAGAACAGGGAGAGGGTTAGTCTCCTTTATCCTTGCTACACGTGGCCCAATGCCAAGCACCAGGAATAGGCACTCAATAAATACTTGTGGAACAAATGATAAATGCTGACATGTATTCGGTACTTACTGTGTTCTTGGCACTGCAAAGTCCCAAACATTTCATTCAGTTTTGACAGCAACCCTGAGAAGTGGTCGTAGCATTCCCCTCTACAGAAGAGGTCAAGGGTGCTGGTGAACCAAGGTCACAGAAGCTGGGGTGAACAAGTGACAGCTTTAGCAGATGAATCCAGTTCCCTCTAATCCCAGAGAATGTGCATCTTTGGCATGGTAAGAGGGGTCTCAAAGAGGTGGGTTGGAGAGGAGGAGTCCCACCCCAAGAGAACAAAAATTGAATGACATTCAGAACTGCCGCCTCATTGGAGTCAGAGTTGGGCCAGTCACAACCTGTAGAGAAAGCTCAGCCTACCCGGGCTTGGAGGATTCTGAACCTTGGCTACTTCCTTATCTTCAGTCCTTTGTTCTCCTCCAGGATAGTGAGCAGAAATGTGCTCAGAAATTCAGAGGCCATTGGCCTTGTGTTCATCCCCATGCAGAGCTGGAGGGAGCAGGAGGGGCTGATGCTCTGAGACCTGCTGGAAGGAGGAGATGGGGAGGTGCTGGTTAGGCCCACAGCTGAGCCTGAAAAGGGGTCTTGACGCTCTTATTCCATTTCTAGTCCTGGGTAGAGTCTCATCCCTTAGCTGCAACATGGAGGGGAGGTGGGTTAGATTAGATTAGAGCTGTGTTCAGACATTGCCTGGAGCAGGCTTGAGATTTTATAATACCGATATAAGTATATAGTTTACAGTATCAGCTCATTTAATTCTACATAACAAAGATGGAAGTATGATTACTATCCCTGTTTTACTGGGGAAGGAACTGAATCATGAAGAGATTAAGTCATTCTGCCCAAGGTCAAGCAGCTAGGAAGTAGCTGAGGCCAGATTCTGGCCCTGAGACTCTCCACCCGCACAGGCTATCCCCTTCCCCATCACGGTAGCTCTAAAGTGCCCTGACCCCTGCCAGTCATTCCAGGGCCTTTGCAGTCCAGATTGGAGAGCCCCAGGCTTAGATAGTTTCACAGCCTTAAAGACCAGGGCTCAATAAAGATTATTTCCGAGTCTGGGTGTGTGGAGGAAGAAGGCTTTGGACACAGTTTGGGCTGGATTGGAATTGAGAGCTGGGAAGAATGTCTGTGGTCTCAGCAGCCTTGAGGAAGATGGAAACCATAGCCCAGCCGCAGCCAAATGAGGGAGAGGTTTGGAGCTGAAGCCCTCAGCTGTCCTAGATGATACTAGGTTCAAGAGCCTTTCATGTAACCGATAAGTGCTTTCCTTTCCCCTTTTTGTAACACCTGGTGAGCATGTACAGTGTCCGTCCCTTCCTTCCTTTTTTCCTTCCTGCCTTCTTCTTCCCTCCCTCCTCCCTCCTTTCCTTCCTTCCTTCCTCTTTTTTTTTCCACATCAGATAGGTTAATGTGCCCAGATCAAGGGTTTGAGTGAGGCACATGTCACACAACAGCATGAACACCCAATCACCATGCTTTTGAACTACAAAAGGATCGTTTTTGGTTTTTTTTTTAAGATTTTATTTATTTGACAGAGAGAGACAGCGAGAAAGGAACATGAGCAGGGGGAGTGGAAGAGGGAGAAGCAGGCTTCCCGCTGAGCAGGGAGCCCAATGTGGCGTCCTGTCCCAGGACCCTGGGATCATGACCTGAGCCAAAGACAGATGCTTAATGATTGAGCCACCCAGGCAAACCTAACAGTGTTTATTTCTTAATTGGACTATTTAGGAAAGCTAGTGTCTTCTCAGGAGTGGTTTGGATCAGGGACACAGATGGTCTGGTTTGGTTTTATGGCATGAGAATAGCTTTTCTTGTTTTTTGTTGGTTGGTTGGTTGGTTGGTTGGTTTTTCTTTTGGTCTGATAACAGTAGTACTTTACCAAAGTTACTAGTGGTTATCTCAGGGTTGAGGGGAAGCTGTGAGAGATACTTTACTTGATATTGTTCTTCAAGATCTTAATTTTTTATGATAAAGGAAAAAATAGGGGTGGCTGGCTGACTCAGAAGAGCATGCAACTCTGGATCTCAAGGCCATGAGTTTGAGTCTCACAGGTGGAGAAATTACAAAAATGTATAAGTAAACCTAAATAAATAAATAAATTTTAAAAATACATGTAAGGTTCATTGTCAGATATCTTAGATAATGTAAGAAGGTACAAAGAAAAAATAAGTGTCCATAATGCCATTTTCCAGAGGTTTCCATTGTTAATAGTGAGTGTATTTCCTTCCACAGTCTTCCACACCTGTTTTTGCATGTGTATGCCTTTTCTTACAGGATGATGGACAGTTTTTCCAAGTTACTGATGTTATTTGGCAGTGGTGAACATCTTCCTCTTCAATAAACAAATCTCTTGAAAGCATCACTTTTAAGGACCGCATACTGTTTTATCCTGAATATACTGTATATTTTCTAGCCAGCCCCCTACCATGGAGCACAGGGGTTGCTCCTTTTATTTTTTATGTTAGGAAGAATATAGTAGAGAATATTTGTGGAATGTAAACTTTGGGTGTAGCCATAATTCTGTACTTGTTCTTCTCAGATAAATTCTGAGAAGAGGAATTGCTGGAATTCCTCTTACCTTTTTTTTTTTTTTTTTTTAAGATTTTATTTATTTATTTGACAGAGAGAGAGATCACAAGTAGATAGAGAGGGAGGCAGAGAGAAAGGAGCAAGCAGGCTCCCTGCTGAGCAGAGAGCCCGATGCGGGCCTCGATTCCAGGACCCTGAGATCATGACCTGAGCCAAAGACAGAGGCTTAACCCACTGAGCCACCCAGGCGCCCTCCTCTTACCTTTTTTAGGGGTTTTGGTAAATGTTGCCTAGTTAGAGCAGGAAAATGATTGCCATTTCTGAAATGGAATATTTGCCTTGGTTTTTCAGGAAAGGAAGATGCCACCCAAACGTATAGCTAAGAAAAGGTCACCCCCAGAAGATGCTCTCCCCAAAAGCAAGAAGGTGAAGGGTAAGTTGGCGTTGGCCTCTATCTCTGACTGGGCTCCTTCCTCCCTGACATCTTAAGCCGAGAGGCCTGGAAGCCCAGGAACTCCACCCAGATGGAGGGTCTCTTGTAGCTTACTGAATCCCACCCTCTGACAGTCATAAAGGAGCAGAGACTTGTCTATAAGCACTCAGGCAGTACTGGTAAAAAAAAAAAAAAAAAAGAAAGAAAGAAAAGAAAAGAAAAAAGAGTCTAGCTAAGACTTTGCCCCAGGCCGTAACGTACTATGGCTAGAACCATTGTCTTCCAGAAGTGGGTTCAAGTCCAGGCTCTGCCACTTTCTAGCCTTGTAGCTTTGGGCAGGTGACTTAACCTCACTGAGCTTGAGTTTCCCCATTCAGAAAATAGAGGCAAGAACACCAATCTCGCTGGACTGTTAAGAGGAAAGTGAGATAATGTCCTGGTAGTATTTGAGGGAGGTAGCTTTGCTTTCCTCTTTCCTGGGACCCTGGAGGGAAACGGGGAGGAGAAAAATCCACCCCAATCTGGGAGGGAATAGTGTGGACCCAGACTCAGACAGTGTCTGTCTTTTGCAGACCATCGTAACCAGGCAGTGAGGGCCATTGCCTCCCATCGCGTTCCAGGTGCCCAGAGGCCGAGCCCTCCTGACCAGAAAACCCGACCAGGTGGCTCCCTGCCCAGGGCACCCTCTGCACTGCCGGCTGGCAGCTGTGGCCACACCCCCGGGGGGGGAGGAGCTGGACGCCATTGGTTGTCGGGGCTGTGGATGACCGACCAGATGGCTCTGTGCCTTCCCCTGGTTGACTTGCACCTTCCACAAATGCTTGTCTTCTGCCCTACTCTGGCCCCTTCCTGTTGAGTTGCACATCTGCTCCCAGATAGGAGCGCAAGGGTTCCGTGGGCGTACTTCCAGGAGTTAAGTAGCAAGCCTGATGGTGGAGGCTAGGGGCGGTGCTCTGGCCCATGTAGGTTCCTTTTGTTGCGGTGCAAACTTTACTGTTTATTAGCCCCACGACTCTGGGAGGGTTACTTAACCTCTCTGAGTCTCAGTTTCCTTTTGTATAAAACAGAAGCCTAAATATGGAAGGTCTGTAGTATAAGTTAAGGGACTACAAAGCAATTTAACATTCGTAGCATAAGCAGCCAGTAAAGGGTAGACATTATCTGAATCCTCGCTGGTGGCATCACAACTCCTAAGTGAGAACTTAGAGCTGTTCAGAAAAACTGTCTGTATCCTCACTGTTCTCTTCCCCGCTCCACCAAGATTCATTTCACAATATTGAGTGTCTTCACGTTTTCATCTCCTTCCTCATATTAATAACGTGCTCGGTTTTTAATTTCCACAAAAACCTTGTGATATAGTTATCTTTGCTAGTTACATTTTACAGATGAGGAGACTTAGGCTTCCTAGAAAGGTCATATGACTGGTCTGTGGCAGAGCAGGGGCTTGAACTCAGGTCTATGTGGTCCCAGAGCCCATGCAGCGACCCCTCCTCTCTCCTGTCATCCTGCACACTCAAGGACTGTCTTCTTCACCCCTCAGTTTCCCATAGGTCCCACAGCACAGAACCAGGCATGGTGCTGACACTGGGCCAGGGTGACGTGGGCCAGCTGGGGCTGGGTGAGAATGTGATGGAGAGGAAGAAGCCAGCCCTGGTGCCCATTCCAGAGGACATCGTGCAAGCCGAGGCTGGGGGCATGCATACTGTGTGTCTAAGCAAAAGTGGCCAGGTAGGTTGGGGTGGGTGGCACAGGATTGGACTGGGCCTGGGATTGGAGAGCTTGAGGAAGGAGCTTTGAGCCATACACATTACTCTCTGGAAATGGAGTTGGTCAGCTGCACAGGGAGTGATCTAAACAAGAATGGACTGAAGCCAGACCTTGCACTAATGGGGGCATCTTGGGCACAGGTCTACTCCTTCGGCTGCAACGATGAGGGTGCCCTGGGAAGGGACACATCAGTGGAGGGCTCAGAGATGGTCCCTGGGAAAGTGGAACTGCAAGAGAAAGTGGTACAGGTGTCAGCAGGAGACAGTCACACAGCAGCCCTCACTGAGGATGGTCGTGTTTTTCTCTGGGGCTCCTTCCGGGTAAGACTGGTCTGGAAGACCACATGGGGGCTGGTTGGCAGAATTCACTGGTGAGACCCAAGTGATAATCCATTTCCACCTCCCTGTTGTACTTGATGGCAGAGAAATCAAGGCCTAGATGCAGAACTTGGGCCCAGACCCAGGTCTCTTCATCCAGGCCTGTCCACACTACTGGCTCTTCCCTTGAATCTGTATTATGAAGTGTGTTATCTTGGGACAGGGGTGGGTCAAGGATGCTTTTGGGTTGAGGCTGATCCAGGAAGCCTGCGATCCTCACCTATCTCCCTGCCTTCAGCCTACCCCCTCCCCAGCCCTCTTCTACGTCTGTCAGGGGCTTTGGGGTGTATGGGAAGGATTGTCGTGTCTCAGAATTTCTGAGGCAAGGGAGTTTAACAGTAGAGTCAGCGTTAAAATTGTTTTGGTACTTTGGTATTTATTTTGAAATGTCAAAACTAAAGGAATCTGATGAGCTGTGTCCCCATCAGGGGTGTTTTTAAAGCTTCTTGTGGAGAATTTCAAACACCTGAAAGTAATCGGAAAAATATCGAATACCCATCTACTTGCCTCCGTGGTCATCAGCTTATGGCCAAACTTATTTCGCCTCTACTCCATCTACTACCCTACTCCTTTGTTATTTTAATGCGAATCATAAGCCATGCATGATTTCATTCATGAAGTATTTCACTGTTTGTCCTGGCTCCTGCCCACCTCCTCATCCCTGTCTGGTACCAGTCCCCTTTACCAGCCAGCTCTGTGGTTGCCACGAGCCTGGATCTGGCTGGTTTGGGGCAGACAGGACTGGCCGGTAAGTGCTCTGTCCTGCCTTCCAGGACAATAACGGTGTGATTGGACTCTTGGAGCCGATGAAGAAGAGCATGGTGCCCGTGCCTGTGCAGCTGACTGTCCCTGTAGTGAAGGTGGCCTCAGGTGAGCCTGGGGGAGGCTCCTCACACCAGGTAGGAGTTGGAGAACCTCATTCCCGGGCAGGCCTGATCTTGGGCCTTACAAGCCCCGTATCTTCTGTCTTCCTCTGGCCTGGTCTTGGGCCTTACAGACAAGCCCCATATCCTCTCTCTTCCTCTCCCCTGCAGGAAATGACCACTTGGTGATGCTGACAGCTGATGGTGACCTCTACACTTTGGGCTGTGGGGAGCAGGGCCAGCTGGGCCGTGTGCCTGAATTATTTGCCAACCGTGGTGGCCGGCAGGGCCTTGGTAGGTGGCTTAGGTCCCTCTGGCAGGGCAGCTTGGCAAACCAACCCCTGGTGAAGGTCAGAAGCAGGAGGGATTCCCTCTGTGTTTAGGCTTGCATCAGATAGGCCTGCAGTGATAGGTAAGATCTCTGACTCTAGAGCCAGACCATCTTGGATCGGAGTTCTGGTTCTACTACCTATTGTCTGTGGCATCCTGGACGTAGTTTTCTCATCTCTAAACATACTTCATCGGGTAGTGGTGAAGTGAAGTGAAATGAGTTAACATAGAAAAATGTTTGGCACATGGTAAGTTCCATGTAAATGTTACCTTTTATGACTCGGGGAGTCTGAGTGAGGCACTTGTACTCTTTGGCCTCAGTTTCCTCTCTTCTTTTTTTTTTAAGATTTTATTTATTTATTTGACAGAGAGAAACACAGCTAGAGAGGGAACACAAGCAGGGGGAGTGAGAGAGGGAGAAGCAGGCTTCCCACCGAGCAGGGAGCCCAATGTGGGGCTCGATCCCGGGACTCTGGGATCATGACCTGAGCCGAAGGCAGACGCTTAATGACTGAGCCACCCAGGCGCCCCATTTCCTCTTCTTTTTAATGGGGAAAAGAAAGAAGAATCCCTGCTTAGCTTCCCTCTAAGGGCTGTAGTAATGGGGGAAAATACACAGAGCAGAGAGAGAAGCTGTGTGTATGTGTGTACCACTGACCCCGGCCTCCTCTCTGCCTGCAGAACGACTCCTGGTACCTAAGTGCGTGATGCTGAAATCCAGAGGAAGCCGGGGTCATGTGAGATTCCAGGATGCCTTCTGTGGTGCCTACTTCACCTTTGCCATCTCCTGTGAGGGCCATGTATATGGTTTTGGCCTCTCCAACTATCATCAGCTTGGTGAGTCCCAAGCCTAACATCTGGCATAACCCAGAGTGACTTGGGTTCCAGTCCTGGCTTCACTACTCAGTAGTTGGGCACCCTTTTTGGGGTCTGACCCCTCAGAGCCATAGTTTTATTATCTGTAAAGTGAAACTATCCATACCTTGGTGTTGGTGTGGGGGAGGGGGCCTCACTGTGTAAGGGGATGAAGAAAGACAGCTCCGTGGACAGCTTCACCCCTGACAGCTCTATCCTGGCCTCTTCCTCCCAGGAACCCCAGGCACAGAATCTTGCTTTGTACCCCAAAACTTGACATCCTTCAAGAACTCTACCAAGTCCTGGGTGGGCTTTTCTGGTGGCCAGCATCATACAGTCTGCATGGATTCGGAAGGTGGGACCTCCGGGTTGGGGGTGGAGTATTCCTTGGGCATAGTCTAGCCAGACTCCTGAGACCATGGTCCTTGGAACCTGGGCCTCTCCATGGGTTGGGTCAGATGTGGGTCCATGAGGGCCATCCGCATCCCCCAGAGTCCTGGCACTTTTCCAAGTATGAGCTCAGTGGGGTCCTACAGGGGTTGTCCCGGGCCTCCCCCCAAACTGGGACAGATGCTGCAGACTTGCTTCTCACCACCCTGGGAGTGGGGACCAGTTCCTGTGGATATGGTCTACCTGGAGTGTGCTCTCTGCTACTCTTCGTCTCTCTTCCCTCCTCACACAGGAAAAGCGTACAGCCTGGGCCGGGCTGAGTATGGGCGGCTGGGCCTTGGGGAGGGTGCTGAGGAGAAGAGCATACCCACCCTCATCTCCAGGCTCCCTGCCGTCTCCTCAGTGGCTTGTGGGGCTTCCGTGGGGTATGCTGTGACCAAGGATGGTGAGTTGGGGCTGCCCACACTCGGTGTGGTTGGGTCTTGAGGGACATGATTCTTAGCAGGCTACTCATCAGGCTCTAATGTCCATGATCAAATAGAGCTGAGATGGAGAGAGCATGGTTTGCTATCACATTGCTTTTCTCCTGTCAGAAGCTCTGGCTTTGATGAACATAAAATAAGTAAACAAATTATTTTCATAAGGGTGATTTGTTTCGTAGCATAGAAAAATGGTAGAGAGAGGTATATCACTGAGGCCCACACAGGGAGTAGGACTTGAATCCAGGTCTCCAGAGTCTTTTTTTTTTTTAAAGATTTTATTTATTTATTTGACAGAGAGAGATCACAAGTAGGCAGGGAGAGCAGAGGAAACAGGCTCCCTGCTGAGCAGAGAGCCCAATGCAGGCCTTGAACCCAAGAGTCTGAGATCATGACCTGAGCTGAAGGCAGAGGCTTAACCCTCTGGGCCACTGAGGCACCCCAGGTCTCCAGAGTCTTAACTCAGGCTTCTCTTTACCCTTTCCACCAAGGTGACCCCTTTGTTTACAACCTGGGATGTGCCAGCTTCCCTGGGAGTTGTACTTGGACTTTTATTGGGAGAAAGAAGGCTTAGTCACTGAGGTTGTAGCAGGGAGGGTATGAACAGCAGAGGAGAATATGAACCAGGCAGTGACCAAAGCTTGAGTGGGTGAGTGGGATAGCCACAGACACTTGAGAAGTCTGGAGCTGATGGAAGCGCTTGACCTAGAATTACCTGGGAAGAGTTTCCGAGGAAGTGGAGCTTGTCCTACACGTTAAAGGTTCAGCCCTTTATGATAGGTGTTGAAGGGCATCCCAGGCATAGGAACATCCAGAGCAGTCTCCAAGGTCTTGGGAGTGGAGTGTGGTATAGGGGTGTGGGGAGTGGCCAGTCATGTAGGGCCTTGAATGCCAGGCCTAGCAACAGGGTGGAGTCTTTGGCAATGTGTAAGGACTGTTGTCTCTGGCTGACAAAGCTGTTTTTTTAATCTATCATCTCTTTGGCTTCTCCCAGCTTCCCTGAACTCCCAGAGGCTGGGACATTGCTAGGTTGCTACAGGCCAAAGCCAAAGTTCACCCTTGTGTTCCAGGCTTCTCACAGTATAGAAGGTGGGGCTAGGGATCCTGGAGACAGCTGCCCCCATTTCTCTCCCCTGTAGGTCGCGTTTTTGCCTGGGGCATGGGCACCAACTACCAGCTGGGCACAGGACAGGAAGAGGATGCCTGGAGCCCGGTGGAGATGACAGGGAAACAGCTGGAGAACCGTGTGGTCTTATCGGTGTCCAGTGGAGGCCAGCACACAGTCTTACTAGTCAAGGACAAGGAACAGAGCTGATGAAGCCTCTGTGGGCCTTGCTCCCGGCCCCACTGGCCTCCTTTCCCTCCCGGAACTGGAAAGCTATGACGACTACAGATTCCAGCAGGCCTCCCCCAGCCCTGAGTACTCTGTCATCTCCTGCCTTTTTCCTATCAGCAGAACAGAATCCTTTTCTTTTCTGTCCTCCTTTCCTGAATCATCCTGCAACCCACAGGATGGAGGGGAGCCAGGGTGGGGGGAGAGATGGAAGAGGGGAGGAGATTTTGGAATGGGAACATTGCTCACCCCAGAGCTATGTGGTTAGACCTTTCCCCCTCATCCCTACCTCCCATGGTCCTGGCTGACCCTGGTTTTGCCTGCCTAAAACCAAAAATTCTTCCCCTGGGGATTTGGTGCCCACATTCTGAAAAGTTGGGGATCATCAAGCCCTACTCCAGCTATGTGCCACTCTGTCTTTCACAATCCACCGGCAGACATGGTATGGTGGTCAGACCCAGCTGTCATGGACGTATGCCTGGGGGACACTGGAGATGGGGCAGGGCTGCCTAGCCATGGGCAACCCCAAGCCAAGTATTTGGCCCTCAACAGATGTCCATGGAGAAGAAAAGATGATGATCCTCCACTTGATCAAGAAAAAAAGCCAATCAGCCTTCCTCCCAGAAGCACAAAGCATTCTGCCCTTCAGGCATTGTCTGAGTATCCTGCCCATCCCACATGCCTTACCTGCAGCCAAGGGCCTGAAGTCTGGAAAGAAAGCTACATCTGCAGGGCAGGACATGAAGGGAGTGGGGAAGGAGAGTTTTATAAACAAACTTACAGCAATATTGAGAGTGAAGGGAGGGAGGGAAAGGGGGTCAGAAGGGCAGAGGCTGGTGTGGTGCCCAGAAAGGGAAGCAGCAGCTTGTATAGTGGCTGAGAAAATAGAAAACAGTTTTGATTTTTTTTAAATGTAAAGTATTTTGGAGGGGAGAGTAAAATCTTTTAACACTTTGAATAAATTTAGAGTTTTATAAAACAGGCCACTTTTTTTCTACATACTCCCTGCTTTTTTAAGGGAGCACCTGCTGTGTTGGGAAGAGCAGAATAAACCCATATCTACGTGCCTGGTCAAGCAAGGCTAGGTCTTAAAAAGTGATGGTGCCATGTGCTGGTATGTGCCATTCAGCTGTTGATGTCGCTGTTTCGTACAAATCAAAAAAGAGTTGATTGATTTTTTTGTTTAGGTATTTGTTTCAGGAATCACTGGATTTTTTAAAAAAAATTACGCTGCATAATGTGAGACATGGAATGGATCTTTTAATATCCTAATCCCAAATCAAGATTTGAGTATAGTACATCTCTATAAATACTTATACTAAGCTAGCCGTTATTCTCGACAGCTGATGTAATTGACTAAACATGGTTAACTGTGCAATAACTCTTAAGACTACTTACTACACATATTAATGTAGAACTTTCCAGGCATTTGAGCAACCAGATCATACAGCTGACCTGTCTATGATGGTGGGCACCAGCCACATATGGCAATTTACATTTAAATAAATTAAAATTTGTAAAAATTTAAAATTTCTTTGTTGCAGTAGCCACATTTCAAGTCCTCAGTAGTCCTGTATGACTGGTGCCTATGGATTGGGCTATGCAAACAGAACATTTCTGTAATTGCAGAAAGTTAACGGTGGACAGTGCTGATCAGGAAGGGTCTGTTAATGTATAACAGGAAGTTTTAATTATCACTAGAAGGATTCTTCTTGGAAAAGACTTGGAAGAATGAATATGATGTAAAAGAACTTCAAATGTATTCTGTGATTCCCTCCCCCTCAAGTTTTAGGTTTTTGTTTTTTAAGATTTTATTTATTTGACAGAGATAGCGAGAGCAGGAACACAAGCAGGGGGAGTGGCTGAGGGAGAAGCAGGCTTTCTGCCAAGCAGGGAGCCCGATGTGGGGCACGATACCAGAACCCTGCGATCATGACCTGAGCCGAAGGCAGATGCCTAATAACTGAGTCACCCAGGAGCCCCAAGTTTTAGTTTTAATACAGGCAGTATACTGATCGGAAATTGACTTCTTAGGGACATCACACTTTTGATTCTAATATTTTCTTTGAAAAGAAGCACTTGTGTGTCTGCTGCTACTCCTCACTCCTCTCCCCCCCCCAAAAAAAGAAGTCCATTTAGTTTAGACTTACTGGAGTTTTCCCTTTTGATAGGATAGCATGTTGAAAATAACCTGTTCTTAATAACAGCTCTTTTTTTTTTTTTAAGGTTTTATTTATTTGACAGAAACACAGCTAGAAAAGGAACACAAGCAGGGGGGCGCCTGGGTGGCTCTTTTGGTTAAGCAACTGCCTTCTGCTCAGGTCATGATCTCGGAGACCTGGGATCTAGTCCCACATGGGGCTCTCTGCTCAGCAGGAAGCCAGCTTCTCCCTCTCTCACTCCCCCTGCTTGTGTTCCCTCTCTGGCTGTGTTTCTCTCTGTCAAATAAATAAAATCTTAAAAAAAAAAAAAAAAGGGGAACACAAGCAGGGTGAATGAGAGAGGGAGAAGCCGGCTTCCTGCCAAGCAGGGAGCCCAATGTGGGGCCGATCCTGGGACTCCAGGACCACAGCCTGAGCCGAAGGCAGACACTTAACGACTGAGCCACCCAGGTCCCCAATAACAGCTCTTCTGTATTGGAACTCAAAATGGGCCAGGCATTGTGCTGAACACTTTACATGCAATAATAGCTCTTTTAATCCTTATACCCACCCTGCAAAGACAGACTTGTCCCTTGGGAAACAGTCCCTGAGAGTGGTTAAGGTCAAGAAGCTATGTACCAAATGCACAAACTAAGCTGGAATCTAAATCAGCCTCTACCTGAGCCTAGAACTTCAATTCCTTTTCCTTGTATGGCACCTAAGTGTTATGGAGCTCTCTGATGGTGCTTTACATATATGAGAACAATCACATAGTACTCTGTAATATACTCTGCTGTTACAATTGCACATTTTTGTTGTTGCTGTTCCCTATAGTTAATAATTGCCTTGTTTTTCACATGCATAGTTTTTTGGTGTCAGGTAGTTAGTGCCAGTGTCTTAAAGTGTTAATTTCCTTTTGTTCAAGTACGTCAAGTACTCTGTTTTATCTTTTCCCCCGTCTTCTTCCAACCTGGATTGATTACCCCAAAACAATGTAATCATAGTAGAAAATATGGCTCTGCTGTAAATATTTACAGAGCTGTAAATGTTCACTATTGCATTGACAGACGTTTATTTTTTTTTTAAGATTTTATTTATTTATTTGACAGAAACAGCCAGAGAGGGGACACAAGCAGGGGGAGTGAGAGAGGGAGAGCCTCCGATGTGGGGCTCGATCCTGGGTCTCCGGGATCATGATCCGAGCTGAAGGCAGACACTTAACGACTGAGCCACCCAGGCACCCCAACAGATGTTCTTTTTGTTTTATTTTTTTTTTCCCCAATGTGGGTCTTGAACTCACACCCACTCATGATTAAGAGTGGCATGTTCTACTGACTGAGCCTGCCAGGTGCTCCTGCTTTGCGAGACATAATCAGAAGATGGAGAAGTGTATATGTATGAATGAAGGACAGTCACTAAGATATCTGAAACTACAAATGAGAAAGGACATCATCTAGAAATGTGCAGATTCGGGGTGCCTGGGTGGCTCAGTTGGTTAAGCGACTGCCTTCAGCTCAGGACATGATCCCGGAGACCCGGGATCGAGCCCCACATCAGGCTCCCTGCTCGGCGGAAAGCCTGCTCCTCCCTCTCTCACTCCCCATGCTTGTTTTCCCTCTCTAGCTGTGTTTCTCTCTGTCAAATAAAATCTTAAAAAAAAAAAAAAGAAAAGATGTGCAGATTCTAGGGAGATGTGGAAACTTGCCTCAAGAGAGTGGGAATTGGGAGTGGGGATAGGGTAGGGACTGCTGTTTATTTCATAAAATCAGCAAATGTTTTCTCAGTGCCTACCATATGTCAGGCATTGTAGGAATTTGATCAGAAACAAAACACAAGAATCTCTGTCTCATGAAGCTTAGGTTCTGAATTAAAAACAAACTTTTAAAAATCTTCCACCTGTAGTAA
This sequence comes from Spilogale gracilis, assembly GCA_004023965.1. Lineage (NCBI taxonomy): Eukaryota > Metazoa > Chordata > Mammalia > Carnivora > Mephitidae > Spilogale > Spilogale gracilis. The sequence continues at coordinate 36,857 of PITA01014761.1, forward strand.
GCAAAGAGCACTAGTAAATAGTACTAAATAAACAGTTCTCCACTATCATTTGAAGACCCCCAAAATACCACGTTGGAGAATTTACTGGATGCCAGGCATTGGGCCAAGTATTTTCCCAACTTCTTTTTCTCCTCATGATATCCTATGTGGTAAGCACTACTATTATCCATATTAGTCTCAGGTTAAGTAACTTGCCAAAGTAATTAGTGAGGTGGCCTGGGATTGATAGCCAAAGCTCTCAGCTGCTATACTTCCTATTACAGTAAGTAGGATAAACCTGGAAATGTGGCAGCTAATGGGTGGATCTCAAGTTTTAAAACTGGTAGGCACTTGACTTGGGGTCCAACGCCCTAAATTTAGAAGGCATAAACTGGTAAAGAAGGGTCTAGTGGCTTATCAGCTCAGAGGGAACCCCAGAAAGGGATCCTCAAGCACTTGGGGTGAATTTCACGAGTTGTTGATCATTTACAGAAGCTCTCCATTCTGAGAAGTGGGCGCCAAAGTAAGGCTTTGGCCTGAGATGCTCCCAGACTAGAAGAGTTAAACTGTCGGGATTATCTAGTCATTGTAATCGTTTTCACTGAGGGCCTTTCATGGACAGGTTCTGGGACAAGTTAAGAGCTGGCGCTTTGGGTTAGGGTAGTGGATATGGGACTCCAAAAAGTAGAGTGTCGAGACTTGGGATTATTCGGGTGAGAAGACAGGGTTGCTCCAATTACGCTCCCTGTGACCCTCCCGCCCCCTCTTTCCACCCCAGGGTTACATACGGGAATGATGGAAGAATCCCATCCAACTTCAAAAACAATCTCACCTCTCAAACTAGGAAATAGGGTGAGGGGGTGGCTGGGACAGACCTGTGTTTGCCTAAGGTCACACAGTGGAATTGGATCGTCCTGGCTCCCAAAGAGGGCTTTTTGCAGATTTGTTGGCTTTTTTGTTTTTTACAATGGGTATAACTGGTTTTGTGATTTTACCCTTTTATAAGATTTTATTTGAGATATCGCGGGATTGAGTGAGCAAGAGAGCAGGAGGACAGGCAGAGAAAGAGGGAGAAGCAGGCTATCCACCTAGCAAGGAGACCGACATGGGGCTCAGCCCCAGAACTCTGGGATCATGACTTAAGCCGAAGGCAGACACTTAACCGACTGAGTCACCCAGGCACCCCAAGTTTTGTAATTTTAAAGGTACGTGTGTTCGAATACAAGGTCAGAAAGAGACCCGAGAAAACCCGTTCCCCAGCAACCCTAGCGCCAGCGTAGTGCCTGCTCCGCCCCAGCCCGCAGATTCCGGCGGAGCTCCGCCCTCAGGAATCTAGGATCTCCGCGCCCAGCCAGCCAGGTCGTCAGAAAAACCCGGAGCAGCGAATTCCGGCGTGGCCCTGGGCGCTGAGGTTCGGAGCGTGCGCAGGAGGCATCGGAGGCGCATGCTCTCTGGCGGTCCGGGTCCCTAGTCCGGGTTCCCGCTGGCTTTCTCCGCCGCCCGACTCCGGGCCGGGCTGCAGGCATGGCGGCCAGTCTGTGGATGGGTGACGTGAGTGGGGGCGGCTGCCGTCGGAGGAGGACTAATCTTAATGTCACTGGGGAGGAAGAGTCGGAAAGGGAAGGGCCCTCGAATCCCGAAATGGTGGAAGTGAATGGGGAGAGGAGTTCTTTGGGTGACACAGGCGGGCCCCGGATTTAGGTGAAGGGACCAAGTCTGAGGATTGGGGTTCCTGGCCTTCCGCCTGCGTTTATGGAAGGGAAAGAGAGGTTCTTTAGAGGGCTAGAACGGCAAGAATGCCAAGGACTGAAGGGCGCTCTGGTTCTAGGACTGGAGGGGATAGGGTTTCTAGATCCAAGGAGGACGCTCCCTAAAATGAGCAAGTTTGAAGGGAGGGGAGGCAAAGGAGTGACCACGTGGGAGGTGGGATTAGGCCAGTGTGTAGATGAAAATCTCCACTCTCCTCACCTCCGCCCCCACCAGCAGTGTGTTCCCAACCCTGGGTGGGCTCTGGAACCGGGAACGAGGAGCCTGGACGCTCACCTGAATGCTCTGCTCTTGTATTTACGCAGCTGGAGCCCTACATGGATGAGAATTTCATCTCCAGAGCATTTGCCACTATGGGGGAGACCGTGATGAGCGTCAAAATTATCCGAAACCGCCTCACAGGGTACACTGATCTCCTTCCATCTTCTCAGTTCTCCTTTAATAGGCCGTGCTGCCAGTGTCATTTTAGAGAACGTAAATATCAAAAAGGGCTTCTCACCCCTGGTAATAGTTAATATAATGTTATAAACGTTAATATTTGGAGTCTTATTGAGAGGAAGTATAGCATATTGCTTAAGGATTGGACTTTGGAGCCAGACCGAAAAAGTTAGGTTACTGTGTGACCTTGGGCAAATTACTAAACCTCTCCATTTCCATCACACCGTGACTAGGAAAATGGAGATGTTAATACCATATACCTTGTAGACTTATGGTGAGGATTAAATGGTTAATTTACATTCAGCATTTAGAACAGTCTGGCATATGCTCAATAAATATGAACAGATTATGATCTGCTAGGTAGTAAGCACTTTAAAATCATTTTTTGGTGGGGGCCACCTGGGTCGTTAAGACTGGACTCTTGATTTTGGCTAAGATAATGATTTTCAGGGTCCTGAGGTGGAGCCTGCAGTGGGGCTTTGCTTTGTGTGTGGAGCCTGCTTAAGATTCTCTCTCTCCTGAGACACCTGGGTGGTTCAGTCAGGTAAGCATTTGCTTTCAGCTCAGGTCATGATCTCAGGGTAATGGGGTTGGTCTTGAGAATTGGATTTCCTGCTCATTGGGGAGTCTGCTTCTTCCTCTCCCTCTGCCCCTCCCTCTGCTCATGCTCTCTCTCTCTCTGTCTCTCCAAAAAAAAAAAAAAAGGAAGAAAGAAATAGAAATAATCTTTTTTTTTTTTTTTTTTTTAAGATTTTATTTATTTGATAGAGAGAAACACAGCCAGAGAGGGAACACAAGCAGGGGGAGTGAGAGAGGGAGAAGCAGGCTTCCTGCCGAGCAGGGAGCCGGATGTGGGACTCGATCCCGGGTCTCCAGGATCATGACCTGAGCCGAAGGCAGTCGCTTAACCAACTGAGCCACCCAGGCGCCCCTAGAAATAATCTTTTAAGATTCTATTTTTTTGGGAGGCACCTGGGTGGCTCAGTCATTAAGCGTCTGCCTTTGGCTCAGGTCATGATCCCAGGGTCCTGGGGTTGAGCCCCATGTCATAAGGAGGGAGCCTGCTTTTCCCTTTCTAGCTCCCCCATGCTTGTGTTCCTATCTGCTATCTCTGTCATAAACAAATAAAATCTTTAAAAAAAAATTTTTTTTTTTTTAGATTTATTTATCCCACGTGGAGCTCGATTATACAACCATGAGATCATGACCTGAGCCAGATGCTTAACCAACTGAGTCACCCAGGTGCCCCAATAAATAAATCTTGGGGGGAAAAAAAGGATTTTGTTTTTCAGTACTCTCCATACCCAATGTGGGGCTCAAATCCCATTGGGGTACCTGGGTGGCTCAGTCGGTTAAGTGACTAGCTTTTGCTCAGGTTGATCCTGGGTCCTGAGATCAAGCCCCACATTGGTCTCCTTGCTCAGCGGGGAGCCTGCTTCTCTGTCTGTCTGCCACACCCTCTGCTTGGAGTTGCTCCCCCCCCCCCCCCCAAGTCAAATAAATAAATAAAATCTTTGAAACAAAAAACAAACCTTACAACTCCATAATCAAGTGTCACATGCTCCATAGAGCATTTTATTTATTTATTTATTTCAGAGAGAGATCACAAGTAGGCAGAGAGGCAGGCAGAGAAAGAGGGGCAAGTAGGCTCCCTGCTTAGCAGAGAGCCCAATGGGGACCTCGATCCCAGGACCCTGAGATCATGACCTGAGCTGAAGGCAGAGGCTTTAACCCACTGAGCCACCCAGGTGCCCTAAAATCATTTTTTAAATTACAAAAACGTCTGAGCTAAGTACTATTATTAGAGAAGCTTCATAACTGCCTTAAAGTTTACAGAGCTATTAAATGACAAGCTAGGACCCTGATCTGTTCTTAAAGTCATGAGTGCCCTTAACTCATGTCATTGACTTAAGTCATTTATAGAAAGAGTACTATGTGCTGTTCTAGGTTCCCAGGATACGTGGCTGAAACAAATCAGGCATAGTCCCCCCCTCATGGAGTTTACTACATTCTCCTGGGGAAACAAAACAGTAAATATATAAATAAAATGCAGAGAATATTTTGAGATAGTGGTGCTATATTGCCTCCATGTTCTCCTTCTCTTGAGGGGGTCTCAGTTTTCCTTAGGATTCCAGTTAGAAAAAGATGGATTCTCTTATCAGTTTGACACTGTTCACTGAGCAGCTGCTCTGCGAGTTACTCTACTAAAGCAGCTTGCTAAAACACCAAATGGTTGAAAAATACAGATGAGAGATGTGAAATGTGGTCAGTTCTTGCTGTTTAGATGACAGGTACTTTGTGTAGTCAGAATCCAGTACCTGTTACTGAAACCTATGTGTGGCTGCGTGTAGCTGAAAGGGCCAGTATTGTAGAGATGAGGTTTCCTCCCCTCTTGCGCCCCACAACCCCCACAAGAGATGACTTTTGATTGGAAAAGAATATGAGGTTTATTCAGGAGGCCAGCTACCTAGGGAGAAGGCAGACTCATGTCCAAAAGCCAACTCCAGGGGTTTTCCTGGTTCAGAAATTTTTAGTGATTCAGGGCAGTTAATCAGTTAAGGGAGTGTAGTGGTCTATGACAACTCTTGACTACGTGCAGTCTCGATGATGCCAACTATAGATGTTATCATAGTGCTCGAAGGTATTGCAGCAGGGTCTGGTTCCTTGGTGAGGGGGTAGGAGGGGTGTTGTGCAAGAGGGTTTGGTTTCTTGGTGCCCCGGGTGGTGCAAGAGAGCCTGGTGACATGTAGAAGTGCTTTGTTCTTTCTAAGAAAGAATGTGTGATCTATAAATGTACAGAGGTTTAGTTCTTCAGTCATGTGGGTTAAGGGTGCTTGCTAAAACTCCAAAGACTACTAGGTTGGCTGGAGGCAAGGCCAAGGCAATTTTATACCTAGGAACAGTTTGTTTTTGTTTTTGTTTTGTTTTTGTTTTTGTCTTTTTTTATTTTTAAGGTTTTTATTTATTTGACAGATAAACACAGCTAGGTAAGGATCACAAGCAGGGGGAATGAGGGAGGGAGAAGCAGGCTCCCTGCTGAGGGAGGCTCCCTGCTGATTCAGGGCTTGATTCTGGCACTCCAGGATTATGACCTGAGCCAAAGTCAGGTGCTTAACGACTGTGCTACCCAGGCGCCCCATGTTTTTTTGTCTTTCAACCATTTTATGAAATGAGAAAAGACCAAGGTAGCCACAAGGCCATTCACCTACAGTATGCAGTGTGGACGAGGAAGGCACACAGGAAATGCTAGCACCACGCCAGGTGATCACTGGGAACCAACTTCCCCAAACTCCTAAGAGCAGAACCCTCTAGACAGGAGCATATTTATATAGGTCCTATAGAAATAAACTTGGTTCTATGCCTGTTCTCTGCAGTTGATGTCTGATGAACAGTCTCAGAAAGGACCCTGAGCCCATCTGTGGAATGTTTCTCGGGGAGAACCCACCACCCCACTAATCCACAGGGCCCTCGGTTTCATCCCGAGTTCTGGGAGCTGCATCCCAGAACAGGGATGAAGAATTGTACTAGCTACACTCAGGGAGCACCAGGAGTGTGCCAGCCTTTCCCCAAGAGGCCAGGGCTCTGCTCCCCTCTTCAGAGTTGGTGCCTATATCCCCCCAATTCCCTACATACTTGCTCTACTTTTTATTTGCACTGTATTCTAGGAACAGAATCTCTGACTGGTAAATTATACTAGCCTACATATTGTTCTTTTTGCTCTTGTAGACAGAAAACCCCAGATAATCAGTTACTGGTATGAAAACACATTCTGTAATTTCTCCTTTATTGAAATAAGATTTGGAATTATCTTTCCTATCCATGATTACTAAACTCTAGCTGTTTCTTATGGTGATACTTTTTTTTTTTTTTTTAAGATTTTATTTATTTGACAGAGAGAAACACAGCCAGAGAGGGAACACAAGCAGGGAGAGTGAGAGAGGGAGAAGCAGGCTTCCCGCCGAGCAGGGAGCCCGATGTGGGGCTTGATCCCGGGTCTCCGGGATCATGACCGGAGCCAAAGGCAGTCGCTTAACCAACTGAGCCACCCAGGCGCCACTGGTGATACTTTTTTATGTCACATTTTTGTACACATTTATGTCTTGCCTCATTTCACAGACGATAAGATTCTGTAAAGTAGGGGCACCTGGATGGCTCAGTTGGTTAAGCCACTGCCTTTATCTCAGGTCATGATCTTGGAGTCCCGGGATCAAGTCCCACATGGGGCTCCCGGCTCCACGGGGAGTCTCCTTCTCCCTCTGACCTTCTCTCCTCATGCTCTTTCTCTCTCTCTCTCTCAAATAAAATAAATAAAATCTTAAAAAGGTTAATAAAAGGGGCGCCTATGGGCGCCTGGGTAGCTCAGTGGGTTAAAGCCTCTGCCTTCGGCTCAGGTCATGATCTCAGCATCCTGGGATCGAGGCCTGCATTGGGTTCTCTGCTCCGCAGGGAGCCTGCTTCCTCCTCTCTCTCTGCCTGCCTTTCTGCCTACTTGTGATCTCTCTCTGTGTCAAATAAATAAATAAAATCTTAAAAAAAAACCTTTAAAAAAATAAAAAATAAAAATAAATAAAAGGGGTGCCTAGGTGGCTCAGTCATTGAGCGTCTGCCTTCGGCTCAGGTCATGATGCCAGGGTCCTGGGATCGAGTCCCGCATCGGGCTCCCTGCTCGGCCCGAAGCCTGCTTCTCCTCCCACTCCGCCTGCTTGTGTTCCCTCTCTTGCTGTGTCTCTCTGTCAAATTACTAAAATCTTTTAAAAAATAAAGTTAATAAAAAAAGAATAAAATAAATAAATGCAAATTTAAAAACAGATCAGAGAAAATAAGGGAAAAAGATCTGTGGAAAATAATATGCAACAGAATATACTGCTTAAGGGCGCCTGGGTGGCTCAGTGGGTTAAAGCCTCTGCCTTCGGCTCAGGTCATGATCTCAGGGTCCTGGGATCAAGGCCCGCATCGGGCTCTCTGCTCAGCAGGGAGCCTGCTTCCTCCTCTCTCTCTGCCTGCCTCTCTGCCTAGTTGCGATCTCTCTGTCAAGTAAACAAATTAATTTAAAAAAAAAAAGAATACAGGCGCCTGGGTGGCTCAGTTGGTTAGGCAATTGCCTTCGGCTCGGGTCATGATCCTGGAGACACAGGATCGAGTCCCATATCAGGCTCCCTGTTCGGCAGGAAGCCTGCTTCTCCCTCTCTCACTCCCCCTGCTTGTGTTCCCTCTCTGGCTGTGTTTCTCTCTGTCAAATAAATAAAATCTTAAAAAAAAAAAGATATATATATATATATATATATATATATATATATATATATATACTGCTTAAGAATGCAGGCCATGGTTGCACAATAATGTGAATTTTTTTTTAAGATTGTATTTATTTGAGAGAGGGAGACAGTGTGAGCATGTGCGGTGGTGGTGGAGAGGGGCAGAGGAAGAAGCAGGCTCCTCACCAAGCAGGGAGCTGGACTGGGGACTGGATCCCAGTACCCTGAGATCATGACCTGAGCCCAAACCAAGAATTGACACTTAATCAACTGTGCCATCCAGGCACTCTCAGAATATCTCTTATAGTTTTTTTTTTTTTGCCTCTCTCTTTTTTTCCATGTCAGGCGGGTTGTGTGCTCAGGTTTAACAGAGTTGAAGGGAGGTACATGTCACAACAGTATGAACACTCAGTCATCATAGTTATGAGCTACAGAACGATCATCTCCTCTCTGTTTTAACTGTAGAAAAGCTCACCTCTTCTCTTTTCTTGTAACACCAACTTTTTAAAGAGATAAAACTAATTGTCTTACATAAGCCTGCGTTCCAGAATCTGGTTTTATTTGCTTCTTTGTGGTGGTGTTTTACTTGTTCTATCCCTAATATTCCCTATAAATTGGACATAGGTCTAAAGGTTTGATTGAATTATATTAAATATTTTGGGGGGCACTTGGGTGACTCAGTAGGTTAAGAGTCTGAGTCTTAGTTTCAGCTTAGGTTATGATCTCAGGGTCATGGGATCGTGTCCTGCGTCAGTCAGGCTCGGTGCTTACTCCCTCTCTGCTCCTCCCCCTTGTGTGTGTGCGCACGGGTAGCAGGCTCTCTCTCTCTCTTTCTCTCTATCTCTATCTCATAAATCTTAGAAATATATTTTTGGCAAAAGTACTTCAAAGGTGGTACAGTACATAAATAAATGTTTATCAGATGAATCTGGGACTGGCTCAGATGGGCAATCCTTATATTCAGGTTTGTAAGTTCTGAATTTGAATATGGCAGGGAACAAAAACAGGTTGGGTTCTGATTATAAAAACATTTTTCCCTTCCCTCAGGCCAGGGCTTAGTATCATCTGAGATTCCCATCTTTTTTTGTTTGTTTGTTTGTTTGTTTGTTTTAAGATTTTATTTATTTATGTGAGAGAGAGTGAGAGAGACCATGAGAGGGGAGAAGGTCAGAGGAAGAAGCAGACTCCTCAAGGAGCTGGGAGCCCAGTGCGGGACTCGATCCCGGACTCCAGGATCATGACTGAGCCGAAGGCAGTTGCTCAACCAACTGAGCCACCCAAGCACCCCAAGAATTCCATCTTTAACCATTCTTTTCTTGTTTGCTTTTTTTTTTTTTGCAGAATCCCAGCTGGCTACTGTTTTGTAGAATTTGCAGATTTGGCCACAGCTGAGAAGTGTTTGCATAAAATTAATGGGAAACCCCTGCCAGGAGCCACACCTGTAAGGACACTTGGATAATGATGATGCTCCCATTTTTGTTATCAATAACTATCATTTACTCAAGCCCTAACTATACGTACTGTATTTAATCCTATAATGACCTAGCATAATAGGCATCAGTATCTTTGACAGCCCAGGAAACCGAAGCTCAGGGAAGTGGAATGACTTGTGCGAGGCTTACAGGTAGTAAGTACCAGAGGCGGGACGCAAACTAAAGATTGGTTTGCCTCTAAAATCCAGGTCCTTTGCACTTTGCACTGCTGCCTCCCTTCGCGGAAGACTTGAAGCTCTAGACCTCTTGCCCCATTGAGAAACTAGAACAGGCTGGCCGCAGTGAGGACATATTACGAGAGAGTTACATTCTGCTCTTCCCACAGTTACTTAGCTTACAGCCGCACCACGCTGGCACACCTGGGCTTGTAGAACCATGGAGCTGGCAGTGCCCTTAGCGGTCATCCGTGCACCCCCTCACTTTATACAGGAGAGAAAGCTGAGGCTTAGAGAGGGGGAGATGTTTTGGCCAAGGTAATTTATTTCAGTTTTTTTCAAATATTGTTTGACTTCTGAAACACCTTTCTCTGTTTTAGTTTGTTTGTTTTTAAATTTCTAGGCAAAACGTTTTAAATTGAACTATGCCACTTATGGGAAACAACCAGATAACAGGTAAGTGCGGGGTAGCCCCAGGGTAGCTCCAAGCCGCAGGGAATGTCTAGATAGAGACGAGATGCACTGTACTGGTCACCACCAAAGAGGAGGTTGGGGAGGCTAGTTTGGTCTGCCTGCCTCCTGGAGGATGACTCCCTCCTCTTCCCCACAGGTGAACCTGCCCGGTGTCTGACAAGACCCGTGTCTCCTCTATATTTGGTCCTGCCCCTAGCCTTCCATCCTGTTAGTACCCTCAGTATTGATGTTTTGTTCAATAAGAATTGACCTTTTGTAGCGACATAAATTGATTATTTCAGGGTGCTCTTCAAAAGTTTTAAAATAATGTATCAAGAGCTTTAAAAAGATTTGTATTCACTGACCCTGTAATTCTACTTCAGAATTTATACATGGATGTGTGCAAAGATTAATATTACATATAATGGAGGAAATTGGAGAAAAACCCAAATAATCTAGTAATAGAAAAGTGACTTAAATGACAGTATGTTCATTAATTAGAATACTGTATATCCATTAATAAGTCTTTTTGCAGCAAATGAGGACAGGTCAGGAAGTTGATGATATGTTAAAAGTGAAAAAAATGCTAAAAACAAGACAAGGGAGCCATACCCCAGTTTTGTAAATTCAGAAAGAGAAGCCGGGGTGCCTGGTTTGCTCAGTTGGTTAAGCATCCAGCTCTTGATCTCAGCTCAGGTCATGATCTCATGGTTGTGAGTCTGGGCCCCCACGGTGGGCTCTATGCCGGGGTTGGAGCCTATTTTATTTTATTTTATTTTATTTTATTTTATTTTATTTTATTATTTTATTTCATTATTTATTTTATTTTATTTTATTATTTTATATTATTTATTTTATTTTATTTATTTTATTTTAATTTTTATTTTATTTTATTATTTTATATTATTTTTTATTATTTTATTATTATTATTATTATTTTTTTTTTTAAATTTATTTGACAGCGAGAAACACAGCCAGAGAGGGAACACAAGCAGGGGGAGTGAGAGAGGGAGAAGCAGGCTTCCCGCCGAGCAGGGAGCCCGATGTGCGACTTGATCCCGGGTCTCCAGGATCATGACCTGAGCCGAAGGCAGTCGCCCAACCAACTGAGCCACCCAGACGCCCTGGAGCTTATTTTAATTAAAAAAAAAAAAAAAAGGTGGCTCAGTCAGTTAAGCGTCTTCCTTTCTCTCAGGTCATGATCCCAGAGTCCTGGGATGGAGTACCATGTTGGTCTCCTTGCTCAGTGGGGAGCCTGCTTTGCCCTCTGACTGCCACTTCCCCTGCTTGTGCTCACTCTCTTGGTCGCTGACAAATAAATAAATAAAATCTTTAAAAAAAAAGTCCTAGGGCGCCTGGGTGGCTCAGTTGGTTAAGCGACTGCTTTCAGCTCAGGTCATGATCTTGGAGACCCAGGATCGAGCCCCACATTGGGTTCCCTGCTCAGCAGGAGGCCTGCTTCTCCCTCTCTCACTCCCCCTGCTATGTTCCCTTTCTAGTTATGTTTCTGTAAAATAAATAAATAAAATATTTTTTTAAATGATTTTTAGGGGCGCCTGGGTGGCTCAGTTGGTTGGGCGACTGCCTTCGGCTCAGGTCATGATCCCGGAGACCCGGGATCGAGCCCCACATCGGGTTCCCTGCTTGGCGGGAAGCCTGCTTCTCTCTTTCTCACTCCCCCTGCTTGTGTTCCCTCTCTAGCTGTGTTTCTCGCTGTCAAATAAATAAAATATTAAAAAAAAAAAAAAAAAAAAGAATTAAAATGATTTTTATACTTCCGAAGGATTGTGAAAACAAAAAGCAACAGAGACCATAGGTGCCCCACCAAGCTTAAAATTTTTACTGTCTGGCCTTTTACAGAAAACGTTTGTTTGACCCATGTTCTAAAAATTGGCAGATTTCATTTTAGCTCTGCTTTCAGTCTTAGGAGATAACGTCCAATTCTCATTTTCCATCTTCAGCATTTGAATTAAAAATATGCAGTGAGGGGGCGCCTGGGTGGCTCAGTTGGTTGGGCGACTGCCTTTGGCTCAGGTCATGATCCCGGAGACCCGGGATCGAGTCCCATATTGGGCTCCCTGCTCGGCGGGAAGCCTGCTTCTCCCTTTTTCACTCCCGTTGCTTGTGTTCCCCCTCTGGCTGTGTTTCTCTCTGTCAAATAGATAAAATCTTAAAAAAAAAAAAAATGCAATGAGGGGCTCCTGGCTGGCTTAGTCAGTAGGGCATGTGACTCTAGATCTTAGGGTCAAAATATTTGCAGTGAATACAGAGTGTGGTTTTCTCTTTTGAGCACCTCTGACCAGGGCCCCCACCTGCACTCCTGTAATCTGAGGCCAGATAGGCTTTGTTCAGTGGGCAAGGCCCCTGGGACAGGGGTTACTTCCAGAACTCTCCGCCAGGACTGCCAAATACAACAAACGAGGACCTGGCTAAGGACCCATCAGATGTGCTGTTCCCCGGGAAGGCCCAGGAGGGGCTTACCTAGAACGGGCCAGAAAAGCTTGTTAGAAACAAAGCTTTTGGTGTCTGTCTCTGAATCTTGTTCTCTCTTCTCAGCCCTGAGTACTCCCTCTTTGTGGGGGACCTGACCCCAGATGTGGATGATGGCATGCTGTATGAATTCTTCGTCAAAGTCTACCCCTCCTGTCGGGGAGGCAAGGTGGTTTTGGACCAGACGGGTGTGTCAAAGTAAGGCATTAACCTGTGACTGATGGCCACCGTCTTCCAGCATTTGTCTCAGAGATGAGGCTGTTCGAGTGAGGCCGTGTGGCACAGGGGTGGGGAGCACAGGCTCTGGAGGCACACTCTGGGGTGCAGCCTGGCTCCCGGACTGGCCCAGCCTCTCCCCCGATTTCCTCAGTACAACAGATGCTGATTAATAGTGTGTGCTCCAGGCCTGACCTGACCGTGCCATGAAATGCTATAAATAAAGCAGTAGGATGTGCCCGCTAGGTGTTTGCCATTTTATCTATTATTGTTACCTCAAAGGTAGAAAAACCTCAAGAAAGGCTTATCAGATCAGAGTAATTGTTAGAAGCACAAGCTTGAGTTATAAGCTCAAGATCTGGATTTGAATCTTGCTTCTACAATGATGTTGGGCAACTTATTGAATTCTTCTGAACTTGGTTTTCTCCTCAGTAAAATGGGGACACTCCCATTATCGAATCGTTGGGCAGTTTGATGAGATAATTCTGGGAAAGCGCTCGGCACAGCGCCTGGGAAATAATAAGTGCTCATGAAATACTGGCTATCATTCATTGATCCCCCAAGTAGAATATGAGCCCTGGGGCACCGGAGTGGCTCAGTCAGTTAAGCATCTGACTCTTGGTTTTGACGGACTCTTGGTTTTGGCTCAGATCAAGATCTCAGGGTTGTGAGTTTGAGCCTCAAGTGGAGCTCTGGGCTCAGTGCAGAGTCTGGTTGAGATTCTTTCTTCTCCTTCCTCCTCTGCCCCTCCCCCGACTCTTGAGTGTACATGTTCTCTCTCCCAAATAAATAAAATCTTAAAAAAATATATAGAGTGCAGCAGAGCAAGAACCTTGTCTGCTTGTGACTGCTAAGCCCCATTGCCTAACGTGATACCTGGTGGACAGGGCAGACGTAAATATTTGCTCAGTGAACCACAGCTGTTATTACTACCACCACTACCATTATGATGATGATGGTAGAGAATTTCCAGTAGATTGGGAGGGAAGCCACTGGGGAGGAGCCCCATCAGTGAAGGTGTGGAGGGGATTCCTCCAGGTTCAGGCTCCTGCCGGGCCAGGGTTTCACAGTGCTCTGCAGCCTACCTCTACTGTTGGGCCCTCATCCCTTCCTGCAGAGCTGGATAGACTCTCCCCCTTTTCCATTCTTAGACTTTACCTTCATCACGTTTGCGATCTAAACATGGAATGTGCTTTTGTTTTCTGCAGGGGCTATGGTTTTGTGAAATTCACGGATGAATTGGAACAGAAGCGAGCTCTCACCGAGTGCCAGGGAGCAATTGGCCTGGGGTCGAAACCGGTGCGGCTGAGTGTGGCAATCCCCAAAGCGTGAGTCCTGCACTGGCAGGGAGGTGGCGGGCCTCTGGACTGATGCCCCCTTACCCTGTGCTCCTCTGCTTGTCGATAATCGGAGCTTCTGTATGCCATGGGGTGGGGGTAAGGTGGGCGTTTGGAGAGAGACTCCAGGGAGGCCTGGCACTTGCCAGCCTGTGTGCTGGGAATTGCAGATGAGCGAGCAGCACTCTGTGCCTCCAGGAGCTTGTAGCTGGAGCAGAGCTATGACCTGTGAGGGCAGATACATTCACTGGGAAAGCAGTGTGTCTTGCATACTTAATATTCCTGCTCTTTGTCCGGTAATATTACTGTTAGACATTTACCCACAGATGGGGCGCCTGGGTGGCTCAGTTGGTTAAGCGACTGCCTTCGGCTCAGGTCATGGTCCTGGAGACTCGGGATTCAGCCCCGCATCGGACTCTCTGCTCGGTGGGAGGCCTGCTTCTCCCTCTCTCACTCCCCCTGCTTGTGTTCCCTCTCTTGCTGTGTTTCTCTCTGTCAAATAAATAAATAAAATCTTAAAAAAAAAAAAAAAAGAAATTTACCCACAGAATTAATAAGAATTGAGCAGAAGGGAAAAAAAAGTATACCCAGTTTTAGCTATGTGAATGGCTAAGAGTTAAAGATCCAGACACTACAGAATCTCATATACATCATGCTACCTGCCGTGCCAGTCAGAAAGCCCTTCCTCCCTTACAGCTCCAAGCAAGTTTCTCACACAGAAGACAACTATTGTCTGCATAGAATCTTCTGCCCTTTGGCCAAAGTAGTGGTTCTCAACCAGGGACGGTTTTGTCCCTCGGAGGACATTGGCGACAGGTGGAGATAATTTTGGCGGTCACAGCTTGGGTGGGGATGTGGTGTGGGCATCTAATGAGTGGAGACCGACGATGCTGCTAATCGCCCCATGCTGCACCAGACGGCCTGCACACCACACTTACCTACCCTGCACCCAGGTCAGCCGTGCTGAGGTGGGGACTCGAGGTCAGGAGGAGAAGAGTACTTGCGTTCTTGGGCAGAACTTCAGATAGCTAGATTTTTCAAAGCAGCAAAAGATTTGGAGGTTCTTTGCTGTTTAACTGTATTTAATACATGGAAGACCAGCCTGAGTGATTCCCCCCCCTACAAAATGTCATTTTTTTCTAAACTCTACTATATAGGGATGACTGGGTGGCTCAGTCCGTTAGGTGTCTGCCTTCCGCTCAGGTCATGATCTTGGAATCCTGGGATTGAGCCCTGAGTCAGGCTCCCGGCTTAGCAGGAAGCCTCGTTCTAACACTGCCCCGCCCGCAGCTCGTGCTTGCTCTTGCTCTCAAAACAAACAAACAAACAAACAAAAAACAACTAATAAACTTTACTATATAAAAACATTAAAGAAAGTATGTATTTATTTATTTTTAGAAGATTTTATTTGTTTATTTGGCAGAGAGAAACACAGCTAGGGAGGAAACACAAGCAGGGGGAGTGAGAGAGGGAGAAGCAGGCTTCCTGCCGAGCAGGGAGCCTGATGCGGGGCTCGATCCCGGGACTCCGGGATCGTGATGTGAGCCGAGGCAGACACGTAATGACTGAGCCACCCAGGTGCCCCTAAAGAAAGTATTTA
Organism: Spilogale gracilis; assembly: GCA_004023965.1. Classification (NCBI taxonomy): domain Eukaryota; kingdom Metazoa; phylum Chordata; class Mammalia; order Carnivora; family Mephitidae; genus Spilogale; species Spilogale gracilis. The sequence goes on from PITA01014761.1 coordinate 52,040, forward strand.
AAAGAAGGAAGTTTCCTCATTACCCTAAAGTAACTAATTATGATTTCTGATTGCTGAGCTTCTCCATAGACATTTGTGAAATGTAGATATAAATACTCCGTGTGGATCAATTTACATATGGTAGATTTATTTACTTTTAATTACAATCTCATTCTTTCCCCCTGAGTTTTCTTTCTTTTTTTTTTTTTTTTTAAGATTTTATTTATTTATTTGACAGAGAGAAACACAGCCAGAGAGGGAACACAAATGGAGTGAGAGAGGGAGAAGCAGGCTTCCTGCCGAGCAGGGAGCCCGATGTGGGGCTCGATCCCGGGTCTCTGAGATCATGACCTGAGCCCAAGGTAGTTGCCCAACCAACTGAGCCACCCAGGTGCCCCCCGAGTTTTCTTCACATACACATCCCCTTTCCCATGTAGATGTATAGTCCTCATTTACAATATTTTTTTTTTTTAAGATTTTATTTATTTGACAGAGAGAAACACAGCCAGAGAGGGAACACAAGCAGAGGGAGTGAGACAGGGAGAAGCAGGCTTCCCGCTG
>PITA01014762.1:0-52443 GCA_004023965.1 Spilogale gracilis
GTCCTGTTCTCCCTGCCTGCTTTAATAAAACCACCATTTTGCACCAAAGACGGTTCAAGAATTCTTTCTTGGTTGTCAGCTCTGGACCTCACCCCAGCACACTTCACCCACATTCCAAAACTACTTCAGGCTCCCTGACACCAAACATGCCTTTATCCTAAAATGCTCGAGTCACGCAGAATGCTATAGACAGCTCTTTGCCAAGTTCATGTAAATGAACTGAGGTCTGGACTGCAATAAGCAAAGACAGAGCAGTATGTATGATAATGAATTGCTTGTTATTTTTCACTCCATTTTTCAATGCAATCTTCCAATTAGAGCAAAGACACTATGGTGGGGTCACACACCCCTGTTTAACCAGCCAGAGTTCAACTATTCATACTTTGAAAAGAAGTTGGGGGGGTGGAGATTAACATTTGAAATAATACAGGTGATCCTCCCTTCTAGCTCATTCATAGAGCCCTTGTCCAGCAGTAAACATTAAAGAGATGTTTCTGCAGATATATTTATATGTACCCATCACTATGCATGTCTGTGCCCATAAAACAAGGCATACTGTATTTTATATGTAATCTGAGAGATATTTATGAATAATGTAGACTCTATGATTATCACTTAGACAGGGACTTTGGGATCTAAGCTTTAAACTTAGTGAGAGTTTACTGTACTGTTTTAGAAGAGAACGATGTTTTCTTTGTTTCTTTTTTTTATAAAGATTTTTATTTATTTATCTGAGAGAGAGAGAGTGAGCGAGAGAGAGCGTGAGAAGGGAGAAGATCAGAGGGAGAAGCAGACTCCCTGCGGAGCTGGGAGCCCAATGTGGGCCTCGATCCGGGACTCTGGGATCATGACCTGAGCTGAAGGCAGTTGCTTAACCACCTGAGCCGCCCAGGCGCCCCTTCTTTGTTTCTAATAGGAAAAAAAAAAAAGAAAAACCTGCTTTGAGCCATCCACACACCCTCAGGGGTCCCCCTATAACCGGAGACAGTTGGCTGGGATTCAGAGTTCAGTTATTAGGAGACAAAATAAGGCAACTAAATGAGCATTTGCAGCTGATTGGTGCAATTTGCCATCAACCTGATGTAAAAGTACAGGAAATATAAGCCGGGTTATGAAACCAAGAGTCTCCTTTTATGAAACAAACATTTCTAAGTACCTGCTGTCAACAAGGCAATGGATTGGAGCCATGGGGAAGTAAATCCTCATGTTTTTATAAATGATGTAGTTTACAAAATCTTGTAAAAGAGAAAGAGAAATACATATTGAATTATAATATAGGGGAGGCTCTGAACAGCCCTATAATAAATGCCATCATATAATATTGTGAACTAGAGTATCATTTTGGAATACAAGTACCTATCAATTATTGACTAATAGATTGGGTTTTGAAAGTTCTTTCTTGCAAAGTCTTGGTCTTTGTTCTCATTAGGCTAACATTCAATTGTGTTTGTGTCTATGTGATAGCTACCAGCTTTGACCCATTCCATAATAATTACACCTTCCTCCTGGCTAACAGAACTAAAACTTGATTTAGGGATTTGTCTCTGCCACCCTCCCCCAAACTCTCACTTTTCCAACCTCCTAGGCCCCTGGGTGCTCATGTGGCCTAATTCAGCCCAATGAAAAACAAGCAGAGGTCAGTGGGAGTTGCTTTCTCTAAAAGAGGCATATATTGAGGGGCCCCTGGGTGGCTCAGTTGGTTAAACCACTGCCTTCGACTCGGGTCATAAGCCCAGTGTCCTGAGATCAGATCCCAGGAGTCCCGCATTGGGCTCCTTAGTCAGTGGGGAGCCCGCTTCTCTCTCTACCTGCTTCTCCCTCTGCTTGTGCTCTCTCTCTCTCTGACAAATAAATGAATCAAATTTTGCTTAAAAGAGAGAGAGAGAGATGCTGAAGCCCTAATGTGATTACATTTGGAGGTTAGGCCTTTAAGGAGGTAATTCAGGTTAAATGAGATTATAAGGGTGGGGCCATATCCCATAGGAGTGTGTGTGTGTGTGTTTTAAGATTTTATTTATTTATTTGAGAGCGAGAAAGTGCACACTAGTGGGGACAGAGGGAGAGGGAGAAGCAGATTCCCCCACCCCCACCCCCTGAGCAGGCAGCCTGACACAGGGCTCAAACCTGGGACCCCAGGATTATGACCTGAGCCAAGGGCAGATGCTTACTTAACTGAGCCACCCAGCACCCCAGGAGTGGTGTGTTTATAAGTGAAGAGTTACCAGAACATGTGTACTGAGGAAAGGCCATGTGAGGTCAGAGCGAGGAGATGGCCAGGTAAAGACCAAGAAGCGCAGTGTCACCAGAAACCAAGCCTGCAGTCACCTTGACCTTGGACTTCCAACCTTCAAAAGTGTGAGAACATAATTTCTGTTGTTTAAGCACCCAGTCTGTGGTATTCTGTTATGGCAGCCCAAGCAGACGACAACAGGGCAATGAAGGTCAGGATACGTATGAGATGAACTGTAGCCTCTGCCATCTCTTCCTGCTGGAGTACCCACCTTGTCCATACCTCTATGTTCATCTACCTGATAAACTTTTGCTCTGATCACTGTATGGGTTGAGTCCCTGACCAGGTTTTTTGCCCACAATGTAGAAGAAAGGAGATTTTTCCCCAGGAAGTGGGTGGAATGTTTCCAAGCAACTTTGATTTCCAAAGGGAGAAAGAGGGGAGGGAATTTTAAAGTTGGGAACAGAAAAGGGCAGACTCTTTTGTTTTTTTCCATTAGTATTTATTTTGAGCACATACAATATGCCAGGCTGGGCTGTGCTGAAGGTGTAAGGGATACAGTGAGTAGAACAGACCTTGGACTCTGACCCAAGGAATATGTTGGGAAACTGTTCAGAGCACAGACAATGTAGAGGGAGTAATGGGAAGTAAAGCTTGAAGAGTAGGATGGGAATGGATTATGCAGAGTCTTGAACCCTGTCTAGGAATTTGTTCTTTATCCAGTAGGCAAATGGGGAGCACTGCAGGTGACCAAATAGGAGAGGACCCTGGTCATAGTTGTCTTTTAGGAATATGAATGTGAAAGCTGTGTGTTGATTCAATGGAACTAGTTAGAGATTAGAGACTGGAGAGACAGTTAACAGAAAAGTACTAAAGCCCAGACACGATGTAGTGAGAGCCTGAGCCCAGGTAATATGACAATTATACAGCATGTATACACTAATATCAACAGAAACCCTTAAGATATTTTATCAGACTCATAGAAATATTACCATTTGTTAGTCTTTGAAAATTTCCCCAAATACCGAATTCATTATTAGGGGCAAAAAAGGAGAGACTGGCCAGGACTAACACTGATGTGAGCTGGAGAAAGTGTGGCCGCATTGCCCAAAGTACTTTAGAGCAATAAAACTCTCAATGTATCAGGTTCAAAGTCGAAAAGTCTCCCCTTATTGATGGGCTAATAAAGGAAAATGGGATTTAAGTTAAAAGAATGCAGTTGGACTCTCAATTCTAAGACCCTCTAGCTATAGACAGGGTGGTCAGGGGGCTACTGACAGATGGGTTGGACTCCTGCTCCTCCATTTTCCCTAAAGCAAGGAAGAACTACTCTCTTGGCTGGTCAGTCCCCTTCTTCCAGATTTCACCATTCTGATGTTGACGCAAACGAACATATTGACCCAACGGTGGCCATGTGTGGGTACTGCTCTTGGCTATGGAAACATAAACTAAGCCAAACTCAAGATCCTGCTTCTCATGGGATCTTCCTGGCCATGAACAAAGACAGAACATACCAAAACATAAAATAAATATATTGGCTGGGCCATAAAGACATCAAATAAGGTGGACTGCCAGATCCCCCCCCCAACTAGATATGAAAACCCGTGAGACCAGGTTTGTGCTGTAATCTAATGTGTAAACCCCCTCCCCAGGGGCCTAGGATAGTCCCTACTGGTGCTCTATAAATGTATAGAGAACATTGCTAACACCACTCTATAAATGTTAGAGCAATTCTCTAAATGAATGACCCAAGAGCAACCGAAGGAGGCCAGCAACAACCCCAAGACTTGAAGAGAGCCCCTCACTGTCCTTCTGGTGTGGCTTTTTCCAAACCATTGAATCAAAATAACTGGAGGTGAGGCCAGGAAGCTGCATTTGAACAAGCTCCTAAGTAATGCTGATGCTACATTCTACTTTACTAATTTATGAAAGAAAGAAAGAAAGAAAGAAAGAAAGAAAGAAAGAAAGAAAGAAAGAAAAGAAAGAAAGAAAAAGTAAAGCGCACAAGAGCCTCTTTTCACTGCAGTGGTAAATGTTTCCACAAATGGTTATTCAGAAAGCTCTTGTGTAAACTTCCTTTGCAAAACATCCAGAGCCCAGTCACAAGCTGATTTGTTCAGAGAAACGCACTAAAAGAGCCCCCGTGATGGGAACGTTCCATCAACAGATCCATTCATTCAAAAACTCTGACGTGTAGAGACACTAGATGGCTTCAGTGGAAGTGCCTCTCTGTCTGGGAAACTTAAGGAGAGACTTTCTGGAATATTCCCTACCTGTGAAGAGGGCATGGTAGTGGAGGCCCCTCTCCTTATCCTCATGGGAGCAGACATCAAATAAGTAGGCTTTAATGGGCCCATCAATGAAGTCAGCAGCAAAATCAAAGACCACTACACCGATCATGGTGATGGTTATGGCCCAAATCCGCTTCCTTCTTGGATCAGCAATCAAAGCTAAAAAGAAAATAAATATACATCACCTAAATCCCACTTTGGAATGATTTGCATTTTTATTTCCACCAAAATGTCCTGTAATTAAATTTTCTCCCTTTGCTTTCATTTTGGTTTGCTTTTCCAAACAAAAATGGTTTTGTTCTTTTTTTCAGGTTTTACAAATCATACAGAATGAATGCCAGAAAAGGTAGATCTATAGAGACAGAAAGTAAATTGAAGGGTTGCTTGGGCCTGGTGGGGAGGAGGGAATGGGGGTGACTGCTAATGGTTACTAGGTTTCTTTTTGGGGTGATAAAATATGGAGCAGTTAGATAGTGGTGATGTTTAGACTACCTTGGGATATACTAAAAGGCACCAGTTGTATCAATTTTATATTGCATCCCATTTTAAAAAGTTGTTAGAAAAATTATACATGCATATTGTAAACCATTCCAATAATGTAGAGAAGCTGGGGGAAGTGCTTCATCCCAGCCCTCACCAATGGTCATCCTTTGGATGCCCCTTTATGTCCTTAATACACGCAGAGATAAAGGTATAGATCTGTGTCCTAAGGCAGTGCTTCTCAAACTGCGCATCCTTCATCATCACTTGGATAGCTTGTTGTAACAGAATTATTGGGCTCTGTCTCCTGTGATTCTCCATGATTCTCCCATAACTTTCTAGTAGGTCTGAGTTGGGGTTCGGCCCCTGCATCTCTAACAGTCCCCAGGGACACTGATGCCCTGGGTCTGAGGACCACGCTTGGAGGATCACTGACTCATGGAATCAAGCTGGACACACTCATCTAGAACCGACTCTCCTCACATCTTTGCATTTCAATTAATGGACAGGAGATGCACAGTTTTTAACAGCTGATTAATAGTCAGTGTGTGGATATGCCAGAATTCATTCATCTGATCTCCTATTAGAGAAAAAAGATTTTTTCCCTTGCTTTCAGTTTCACTTAAGAATAATGTGCAATATATGCACATTTTTTTAAGATTACAGTGTAATAGTAAGTAAAAAATAAGCCTACATACCACTTTTTACTTCTGAAGTCCTTCAGTTGTCGCCCCCCACCAGAAGCAGGGGTTTTTGTGAATATTTTGCAGAAATAACCTGCATTTGTGTGTTGATGCCCTCTTCTAAGTATGTACAAATGATAGCTGATTATCTTGCCTCATTGTCATCCGTTCTGCTAGCCTGAGAGTTAATGGTCCGGAAATGTGTGCTATTTTTAAGTTCAACAATTCTTTTTTCAGTGCAACTTTTTATGTGCCTACCACCAATTACTGATTAATTGATGGCTGATTAATGTCAAGAAAAAGTGTTCACCATCAGGTTTTTGTCCAGGATTTGCAGTGCAAAAATGTCCCCTGGAGCTGGTGGGCTGATGCCCTGCCCCATTCAAAGACTCTTCAAAAACCTATGAACAGAATTAGCTCTTATTTAGACATAAGAGTAATTTATTATAAGTACTAGTGGAGTCATTTGGCAGATGATTAATTTGAACAAAATACTAACTAAAGCACAAGCTCAAAGAACACTGCAATTAATAAACATGTAAAAATGTTTCATTTGAGAAAAGAGATAAAAAATGATTCCTATTTTTAAGTCCTCATACCAATCAAACAACAGCAATGCATCCTGATATCTCAAAAGTAAAGTCCCCCCAGCCACAGAATTTGGGTCATTCCAAGGTGGAAGTTCCTTGTAATCTACGAGAGATGATCAGTTCTAAGCAATTTCTCAGGACGTGTCCATAAAGAAATGGTCCTTCTCCTCCTCTCGAGTTGCGTCATGGGCCCCTTGCCCCCGCCTGCCCACCTGTGCGGTCCACTGACCTGACACGACGGCGTCCCCGTTGAGGTACAGAGCCATGCCCGAGAGCATCATGACGCCCAGGGTGAGGATGAAGGGTCTCCGCCGGCCCCAGCTGGCCTGGCAATGGTCGCTGGCTAATCCCACCACAGGCTGCAGCAGGAAGCCCAGGACGGGGCTGAGCAGCCACACCGTGCTGTACAGACTCTTGGGCAGCCCCACGCTGAGCAGGACCGGGGTCACGTAGGCTGCCTCCACCGCGTAGCAGAACTCCCGGCCCAGCATGGCCATGCTGTGCATGATGAGGTTGCTCGTGGGTCTTTTGGGGGGCTCCCTGGGGTCAAAGTGCTCATCCTCGGCCGGGGACTCACAGGAGGGAGTGCCAAGCTGTCCCGTGTTGCCGCCCATGGCCACAGGGTGAGGAACCTGCCTGCAAGCCCAGCACCTTATGTGCCGCCCTCAGATTTCTGGCCCAGGATGGTTTTGACATGGAGGCCCGCAGAGCGGCCAGCGGAGATGGTCGAGCTGGGGGAGGGGCTCAAATTCTTTAGTGCCTCTAAGATCACAAGTTATGATGAGAGGAAAGGGGGTGGGGTCAGGCAAGCATGAAGGGGATTAGCTGCTGTGAGCCCTCTGGCTCCTTAGAATGTTTGTCTAAAGGAATCTTTCTTTGTACTGTTCTCTTTCTCCCTCTCTGTCTCTGTCTAACACACACACACACACACACACACACACACACACACACACACCCTCTACTACACACAGTCACAGGCATAGCTTTGAGATGATGGAGCTGTATAATGCCGGCATCAAGTCAAAATATGAATGCATTAGTATGTCCTTCTAAACTTTTTCTAGATATAATATTTTCCTGAACATGAGTTTCTACACACACACCTCAAGAGTCAGTTAATTAGACTTAAAACCATGGGAGGTCTCATCCTTTCTCCAGTTTCTAGTTGTCTTATAGCCCTGTGCTATTTCCCTTCATTGCACTTAACATACTTTATAATTAGTTCTGTGTTTATTCTATTTCTCCTATGTTAGTCTTTGATACCTTTAAGAGTGGCGATCGGGTTTATTTTGGTCATTACGGTATCCCCAGCATCTCACATGATCCCTGACACCTATGGACCTCAACAAGCATTTGCTAAAGGAATGACTGAGTGAATAAAGTGTGTACACTACACTCTGCAGTAGCAATCAACTGCCTGTTTGCTCAGGTCCATTCCAGGCTCCTCCTCACATGTTCTTTACCACTAGAGACTACATTTCCCAGGTTCCCTTGCTCTCTGGCTTCTAGGTAGATTGGACTGAAGGAAGGCCTTGGTGGGAAGACTGGGAGCAGGAGGGAAATCATGTTTTCCTTCTCTTTCTCCTTCCTGAGTTGCCCATGGCAGTGGCTGCATCTCCAAAGTGGGTCCAGCTTCCAAAAAGCAACCTTAACTTCTGGCTCCTGGTAACACTGCCTTTCCCATCATCTCCTGCTACCATATGAGTGGCCCTGGTTTCCCTGTTGTGGCTTATATCTGGATTGCCTGCCTCACTGCCCCTGGCTTCTCAGTTCTCTTATCACCAGTGTAATTCTCCATATTACATTTCCTGACTGACTGGTTGATTGATTGATATTTCACCCATTACCCGCCCCCTGGCAACCACCAGTTCGTTTTCTGTATTTAAGAGTCTGTTTTTTAGTCTTCTTTCTTCTTTGCTTTGTGTCTTAAATTCCACATTAGAGTGAAATCATGGCATTTGCCTTTCTCTGACTTACACCCTTTAAGTCCATTCATGTGGCCACAAATGCTAAGAGTTCATCTTTTTTAATGAGTAATAGTCCATTGCATATATACATCACATCTTATCCATTCATTATCAGTGACAGTTGGGTTGCTTCCTTATCTTGGCTATTATAAATGTTGCTGCAAGAAACACAGGGATGCCTGTATCTTTTCAAATTAGTGTTTTTTGTTTTCTTGGGGCAAATACCCAGTAGAGGAATTACTGGATCATAACGTAATTTTTATTTTTAATTTTTTGAGGAACTTCTATACTGTTTTCCCCAGTGGCTGTACCAGCTTGCATTCCCATCAAAATTGCAGGAGGATTCCTTTTTCTCCACATACTTGCCAACATTTGTTTTTCCTTCTGTTTTTGATTTTAGTCATTCTGATAGCCATTAGGTGATTATCTCATTGTGGTTTTGATTTGTATTTCCCTGATGATTATAATGTTAAGGATCTTTTCAAGGTGTCTGTTGGCCATCTGCCTGTCTTCTTTGGAAAAATGTCTATTCAGGCCCTCTGCTCATTTTTAAAATTCTCTGGGGCAAGAGGGACACAATCTTACAGGTAGGACCCTAAAAACTGTTCAAGAGCAAGACTCAGAGTCAGAATATTAAAATTTAAATTCTGGTTCTGCCTCTTCATAGCAGTTATCTTCCTGGGAAAATCATTTAAACTGATAGTTCCCAAACTGTGTGCCAAGACACCATGCTGAACTCAAAGGAGTGCCTCAGGATATTTAAAATTTTGAAGATTGTACAGTTTAACTCAACATCTGTCAGACATCAACTATCAGTGAAGTATTCACACTTTCAACATAAGATTACACTCGAGTCCTTTCAGTGAAGCCAAGAGTATATGAAGATAAATGTGGAACAGAAAATGGGGGTAGTGGTGTCCAGTTTGATTTTGAGGCATGAAAAGCTGCATAATTTCCAACACATATATGACCCATAAGTGTGTTAAGAGTGAAATAAAAATAAAAATGTATTCTCTTAATTTATGTGTAGTATATATTTTTTCAAACAGTGAATTAGTTGTTAGGGCATAAATACTTAAGTCATTGGGACCTAATTATTTATAAATTGAATGGTTAGATATTTCTTTTGGCCTAGGGAACCATGAAAAAATTATTCAGATACAAAGGGAGATGTGAACAAAGAAGGTTTAAGACCAATGTGAGCCTTGCATTCTCACCTGTACAGTGAAGAAACCTGCCTCCACCTACCCTTGGGATTGTTGAAGACAGCCTGGGATACTATATGTAACAGATGTTTCGGGCTGCCTACCCAACATCCATTCTCTACTCTTTACATCCTGATGGGACCTGGATTAGATTCCAGAATCTACCCCTTCTTCACACACCCATGCGCTTCCAACTAACCGAGCCAGGGGAAGGCCAGGAGCAGGCCGGTTTTATCTAAGGACAATAGTACCTTCTCTGATACTGACCATCAAAAGAGCCACAAGACAAGATTTGCTGATGGTTCCCGAGACTATCTCTTCTTCTGGATGTCCCTGTATATGGATAGGAGATCCGGAACTCAGAACTTGTTACCAGGGTGAGGATAAAGTGAGCATATGGAGGATGGCAAGCTGGCAGAGCCCCAAGAATGCAGGAGATAGGGTCTGGGAGACTGGATTCAGGCAACTCTAAAATCCTTCTGGATTTGAGGTATGTGAGCCAAAACACTTCATATTTAGGGTATTGATACTGCCAGCTGAAGGCATCCTGATGTGACATAAAGTATTTTGCAAATTATAAAGTGAAATGTAATTGTGACTGAAGCCAAGAACATGCTTGGAGGAGCGACGTGAACACAGAGAGGTCTGGATACAGCCAGTCATCTTGTTCCATGGGATTTATTTACCACCATACAGTTTGTAGCATCTTATCATTCCTACATTGTAGGATCAAGAAAAGTGCATATCAGCGTAGGTCGAACTATACATTCAAGAATAAAATTCCTATGTACTCAAGAATATAATTTGTATTTCATTAGAATTTACCATCTTCAATTTCCTGTTTCTCCTCCATCCTCCTTACAGCCTCCTATGTTCTTCTCATCTGCCCCTTTGCCTATTCTTAAGTCTATACTTTGTCAAAAGATAACAAAAGAGGAAGTGTAGCATTTTCTGCCAAGGTCTTAGACTCTTCAGAAGCAAAGTACGGGTCACTAACAAAAGCTACTATTAACCTTATTTACATACCTGTATTCTTTAAAAAGTGTATACTCTAAAAAAAGCAATTTCTCATTCAAACATTTCATACAAAGTCAATGAATCACAGAAATCAATATTTGAGCTAGCCCATCTGTTTATTTACAGATTTTTGCCAGCTGGCTTTTATCCTTTTCCTCATCAGCCTTTCAACAGATATTTTTTGAGCACCTATTATGACAGTAACAAAGGGAAAAAGACTTGGTTCATATCCATCAGGACAGTGCTACTCAAGGTGTGGGCTTTGAACCAGCAGCATGATAATCACCTGGGAGCTTGGCAAAAAAAAGCAAATTCATAGATCTGGCCATAGACATACTGCATGAGAATCTCTGGGGGTGGGCCTAGAAATCTGTATTTTAGTACTATCTCCAGATGATTCTTCTGTGTGCTAGAGCTGATGACCTCATGAAGAGTTACGTAAACTACATTAAAAGCAATGACTATCCTTGGAGAAATGTACAAAGTGCAATGGAAACATAGAAAGAGCCCCTAAGAATAGACCTAAAAATTACTGAGCACTAGGATGTTCCAGGTACATCAGAGGCCTTGTCAATCACCAGAGTGATTGAGTGATATTTGAACCCAAGACCTTTCTGACTCCAAATTTCACACTGTATAAAACTGCCCCAGGGCTGAGAAACATAGGAAGCTTCACAAAGAAGGCTGTATTTGAGCCAAGTCTCAATTTGCTAAATCAATGATCTGGAGCAAAAGGGACTAGGAGTATTGTTAGTCCTGCTAAATGTTACATAATATGGAAAGGAATGGAAGCAAGAGAGAGCATCACAAAACTCGGAACTTAAGGCAGTCCAACGTAAAGTGCTAGGGAGCAGGGAGTGCAGGTGGGACTAGACAGCCAGGGAGAAGCTTTGTTATAAATAAAGGGTTGATATGCTATATAAGTGGATTTATATTTTGTTATACAAGAAAAAGAGAGGACCATGGAGGAATTATACAGGACTGAAAGACCAGTTTGGTAGAATAAAGATTACCGATAGGGTAACATGGTACATGTATGAAGGCAGTCATACTGGAGGCCAAAAGTCAGATAGGCAAGCAACAGGCCAGGGCAGAGGTAGTAGGAGCCTGAATGAAGGCACCAAGGGTGTTGGGTGGAGGGGACTGGTATGCAGCAATGAAGATGGAACTGACAGCACCTCACTACAGATTCACTTCTTTAATAAATATTGACAAAGTTTCCAGGTGCTGTTCTTGGAACTGGGAATCTAGCAGTGACTAAAACCCACTAAGTCCTTCATATTAAAGCTTTCGTTCTAGTGTGCAGTTGGTTCAAAGCGCTGGGGCAATTCAGTATAATGTCAGTAATGATATATGATGGAAAGGAAAACAAAACAGGTGAGAGGAGAGTGAGTGATGAAGGGGCTGCCATTCTAGGAAGGGGTCAGGAAAGGTGCCCTAAGTTGACATGTGGGAAGTGGCCTGAATGTGAAGTGAGGGATAAGCCATTGGTCTACTGGGGGCAGAGGCAAACATGATGAGAATAGAGGTTGGAGACTGGTAACAGGAGGAAGAGTCTAGAAGGACTTCCAAATGAATAGTAATTTACTGAGAAAGAGATGTGGGTGGGTGATGCTAAGAGGCAGCCACACAGAGAAGCTGGGCTCTCGGTATGGTGGTCTAGATGGGGAGTGGGGATTACACGAAGGAAATCTCAAGAACATTTTCTAAAATTCCAATTCGAAGACAATGGTTGAATGATTTTCTTATCACATAAAGAGAATCAGACTTTTCTATCTAAGGACTTCATTTTGGTAAGCAGTAGAGCCAAAGTTATTTCAATGAGACAAAAAATGCTTTTTAAGTGCCATTTAAAGGACTTTCTTGAAAGCTTTTCACAAACTTAAAAATGTAAGCAAACTTTAGGGGAGAAAAAGCTTTATTTGATAAAAAGCATTATTATATTTATTCATTTAAGGTGTATTATTAACATTTTTTAAATATTTGAGAAAAAGCAAGAGAGAATGAACGACAGTGCACACAAAGGGAGAGCGAGAAGCAAACTCCCTGCTGAGCAGGGAGCCCCATGCAAGACTTGATCCCAGGACCCTGAGATCATGACCTGAGCTGAACGCAGAGGCTTAACTGACTGAGCCTCCCAGGTACCCAATTAACATTTTAATATTAAAAATATAGTCTATCAAATTGAAAAGCAGAAAAGCGGTCACAATTTAACAGTGGTAAACTAAAAACATTCCTAAATCAAAAGCCATGATGTTAACCATTTTCAGAATTCAATCATTACTGTGTAATCAGTCTTGTTTCTTGATTACAATAGCTGGACCACTGTCATACTGCTCTGTCATGTTCCCATACTTAGAATTTTATGTATAATTCTATATTGAATATGCAATATTCAAATTCATTTGAGCAAGGAGGCCTGGAACTTAGAGATTAGCTCTTGGCTTATTACTTTCAATAATTTTATCTGAGATAAGCTGATTGATCTCTTCCTGGCTGAACCCAAATTCTCTAAGTATCTCTTCAGTATGTTCTCCTACAAAAGGATCCCTTCTGGAAGAAGGGACAGCTGGGGTGTGTGACAGCAGCGGTGCAGGGCGGGGAATCACATCCTGCTCCCCATCAGTGAGAAACGAGCCCCGTTCTTTGTTATGATCATGTTGGGCAACCTCTTCGAATGTTAGAACTGGCGTCACGCATGCATCTGTGCCATCAAAGATCTGACACCACTCTGCCTTTGTCTTCTTTGCAAATACATCTGCAAATGTCTTCTTCATTTCTGGCCAATCACTCATGCTCATCTGATGAGGAAGCTCATCAGACTTTAGCCCAAGTCCTGAGATAAAAACACAATTTCTTAAATTATTATGCTTTGGGTGGAGTTATTATAATCAATGAAAATGCATTTTGACCTCACCACCCTGTCCCAAACAGACTGTTCTATATGAGTTTCTCAACTGGGTTACAGAGAAAATTTGTATTCAACTTGAAGCTGGCGTCAATGGCCAGAGGTAAGCGGGTGGCAGAAACTTCAAAGAGACTTCCCATTGCCATGGTTTTATTATTTATACTTCATTAGAAATAGTCTACTTGTAAAGGTCTAGTTTCCAGAAATTGATTTTTTCCCTAAGTTTTCAAAAATAAATTTCCTCATGATGTTATTATTTGTCATACTGAGTCCAAAAAACCCCCACATTTTATATAGTGTACCCAAACCCTATGAAAGATAAAATTTAAACAAACTTTACACATGGTTATCTCATTTTTTAAGAAACCTAAACTCAAACTTGCAGGTTTTTTTTTTTTTTTAAGATTTTATTTATTTATTTGACAGAGAGAAACACAGCGAGAGAGGGAACACAAACAGGAGGAGTGAGAGAGGGAGAAGCAGGCTTCCCACTGAGCAGGGAGCCCGATGCGGGGCTTGATCCCAGGAGGCCGGGATCATGACCTGAGCCGAAGGCAGCCGCTTAATGACTGAGCCACCCAGGTGGCCCTAAAATTGCAGTTTTATATATAACATTCACCTCTCTTTATTTTGGTCAAATAAAAGAGCTCTAGTAGGGCAGTGATGTTTGACTCATTACCCTCTTAGAACACTGCTGTCAACTAGAAACAAAGGATTTTTAAGAGAACCAAAGACAAAGGCAACAAATTGTTCCTGCAGCTAACATGACAGGAAGTGATCACCCAGCCAAATCATGAGTGGGGCACACAGACTTTTGTGTCCAGCATGAAGGAGACCTCAAAGGGCCCTTCAACACATGGTGCAGAAAAGATGAAAGCATCCAGCTGAGGATTTAACAGAAAGGATGGTTCTGGGCCCGTGACCTGATTTGTGCCTCGTTTACAGACTAAAGCACCTAGAACTGCAGATGCACTTGAACTCCAGTGCTGATTAAATTATACCCAAAGGCCACTTTACTAGGGTTTGGTGTAAATGTCATTTTTACTCCCTCATAGAAGAGGGTTTTTAAATGTAGATGGTGAGAATGGAATAATAACGAAAGGCCCTCCTTCTGATGCATGGTATTTTGTATACATTTAGTCAAGTTAATCTAATAATTCTCACTTTTATCATCCTTTCCTTCCCTATCATGTAGAAGAACAATGACTAATTGTAAACTGCTCTGAAGAGGAAAATCCCTCAAGAAGACATGAATACTACAGGCCATCCTTGGGGTTCTGAGGTATATAAGGAAATAAGGAGAACTCATATAGTTCTGGACACTTGTGAAAAGATACCTGTGAGATATGCAAATAATGTTTTCTCTGCAATCACTTGTCCCATTCAAATACCAGGAAAAACGTGGTCATAACTGCAGGTTTATCACTACAATCTACTAAAAAAAAGTTTCTAAGGATGTCTTTTACTTAGCTTTCTTTTTCCTGATTGCCCCAAACTATGACTGAAAAACAAATAAAATGACCAATTAGCCAAAAATAGGGATACAGATCATAGCTACTGCTGGGAACATATTTGCATGCTTTTTAAACAAGTTTCTTTAACCAGAATGGGATCAGAATCCTAACACTAAATAAAATTGGAGCCAGTATGTTCTCTCTGGAACCGACATTATATTTGAGACCAATGGTCTCACAGGTTATAGTCTGTATACCAGAAAAACACGAGAAATCAAAGGACCCCAGCTCTTCCTCCTAACTCTGACACCCCGCTCTTCCACTGTCTTCTCATTGTTTCTCAGCCCCTCGTTTCCCACCCTGCCCACGACCCGATCAAGGCCCCAGGCTTAGCCAGCAATGGTTCAGCAGGACGGGCTCTTTGCTGTGCTCTTGACCTTCCTGTATGGAACTCTAAAACCACTCTCCCACGTAAGTACAACTGTAGAGTGTGGCTAGGTTTTCTAGCATAACCAATATTAAATTTCTGGTATTTTAAGTCAAATGTTTCAAGGACTGGTCTGTAGACTCAGATACTATTTAAAACTTGGGAAGATTAATGTTTATTAATAAATAACAAACATGATGTGTTACAATGCAAAACTGTGGAAAAATGTAAATGAACCTAATTGAGAAGTGGTTACATTTTGGCACAGGCACACGGAAGACTATCTCAGGGCTGTGTTTTCAGATTTCTTTGCCCCAGAAAGCAGCAGGGTCCTACCACAGCAGAATATATACCTTCCAAAAAACTTGTGCATTTATGTTCAGATACTGAAGAGTTCAACTAAAGTATGGTCTCAAAGATCTCAAATATAAGGTAAAATAAATGAGGTATATAATTAATACTATGTAACAAAAGTCATTATACATGTGACTGTCCAGTTGGAACTGAGAGAAAAGTAATGTATATGTGATTAGTAAAAGTACTATTTTTGTAAAGAAATACTGTAAAAGAAAGAAAATGCTGAGGCATTTTGGCATGGACTGTTTTGATTAACCAAACCTGATTTAACCTGCTAAGTCAGCCTGAACCACAAACCACCTACCAGCTAAGGATCCCTACTGAACTCTGAAGGGAGAGAAGAAGTTAAGGATACCATAAAAAGGCTGCGGATGCAAAGAGAGGAGGCTATAAAAAAATCAAGAGAGTTACAGAGTTTAGACTTAGAAAATCTAGAACACGGTCAGAAGTTGAAGGGCTGGAGTAATTAGCTTGCTAGAAAGATATCTCATTGCATTTTCAGTAATTCCAAAAAAACTCATGCATTGTGGTGGGGTGTGCACATGAGAAATGACCATGCCAACCACGTGTGCTTTAAGGTAACAAGATACACTAAGGACGGAAGTTACCTTCTGGAATGGCAGAGCCGGAACCTTCAAAAACCTGTTCTTGCATAAAAGCAGCAAGAACCTTGGCCCAAATTGTCAGAATGAACCTTTTTGTAACTCTGGAAGTTAACTAAAAGTTTACAATAATCCAATAAGCATTTATTCAGGAAAAACAACTACATCTCAATAAGATCAATGAGGCTTGTGGCATTGTAACTTGTTGTAACTTGCACTCATTTCATCCCTCTCTCCCCAACTCTATTGTAGCCATCAAAACCGGCAGGCTCCCAACCTCAGTGCTGCATTAACCAACAGACTCCCGACCATAGTGATTTATTAATCAAAAGGGTAATGGTCATTGTAGGAATCAAAAGAGTTGAGAACTTCCCCCAAATCCCATCCCCAGATAACTGCCTTTTGTCTAGCAGCTCCCCGAAAGGCCCCATTCTCAGGGCTTATCTTCAGTTGATCTGGCTTAGAGGTCATAATACCTTATTTCTGGAAAATTTTTGACATTTGTCAAAAAAACCAGTGGCAAGTGTTTGATATCATAGCTATCTGAGGTGGCATTCCCTGTTGGGAGTAAAAAAAAGCTGATAAACTTAATCCAAAGTGGGGAATAGGATGTTCATGGGGAGCTTTGAAATGGCCCAACATATTCCTGAGAATTTAGAGGGCACATGCGCTGGGCTGTGCATATGCCCAGGGAAGATCTGTGAAGGTCCTCATCTTTCACCTCTGGCTGACCCTGAGTCTCTGCACAAGCGAGAAGTGAAGGCACAGTGCACCTCAGAAAAAGATGGGAAATTAATTGGTTCAAAGCACTTAAGGATATCTCTATCCAATCATTACCTGATCACCAAGCTAACTGAACAGACTTCAGGGGCTGCGCATACCAAAGAATACAGATTTAGTTCAGGAAAAGTCATTAAATAAACAAACAGCAGAAATGACAAACCCAGGACTGGGGAGAGGGGAAGGGAAGGTGAGGCCTGATCTCCCCAGTTGCCACATCACATTATTTAAAGTATCAAGTTTCAACTAAATTTGTGAGGCATGCAAAGAAGAAGGCAAAGATGACCCATACACAAGACAAAAAACAGTGAATAGAAACTGTCCCTGAAAAAGCCAAATACTGGACTTACTGGAAAAGACTTTAAGTCAGCTAGCTATTTAAAATGTGTTCCAATCACTGAAGGAAACCATGTCTGAAAAATTAAAAGAAAGTTTGAGAACAATGTCTAATCAAAGAGAATATCAATAAAGAGACAGAAGTTATTGAAAAAGCAACCAAACAGATATTCTGGAATTAGGGACGCCTGGGTGGCTCAGTTGGTTAAGCATCTGCCTTTGCCTCAGGTCATGATCCCAAGGTCCAGGGATCGAGTCCCATATCGCGTTCACTACTAGGGGGGAAGCCTGTTTCTCCCTCTACCCCTCCCTCCTGCTCATGATCCCTCTCTTTCTCTCTGACAAATAAATAGATAAAATCTTTTTTAAAAATTATGGAATTGAAAAGTACAATAACAAATACTAACTTCATTAGAGGGACTCAACAACAAACATGAACTAGCAGGAGAAAGAATCAGTGAACTCAAAGAGACTGCTTATCTAGTCTGAGGAACATAAAGCAAAAAGAAAAGAAAAATGAACAGAACCTCAGAGACCTGAAGGACACCACAGCAACATATGGAGTAATTGGAGCTTCTTCGGCACATGCCTCTGCCCTTGTTTCCTTGACTTTCCTCACAGTCTGGCCCCCAAATACCAGTGTTCACTGTGCCTCAACCAAAGAAACTGAGATGGCCTCCTGCTCCCAAGCCAGAGGGAGATATTGACCTCTCAGAACTTGCTGAAGGGAGGAAAACAAGAGCAAGCAATTGAACATGCTAACAAAATACAAGATGAAACAGACTTAATGAACATGGCAGAGAGGAGATTTTGAAAGTAGAACAGGACCGAACAAACTCTGCCAGCCATTTCTTTAGAAGAGGTCAGAACCAGCTACCAAAATCCCAAACATGGGGGTGAGAACATCTGTCAACCATCCACAAGCATCTGCACTGACTGGGGAGGAGGATGAAGAGGTGTCACATTATTTGACAAGAGCTGAAGTGGCAGAATTTGAAGATATTAAGTTAGATTACAGAACAGAATATTATTTTGATAACAATCCATACTTTGAAAATAAAGTTCTCTTCAAAGAATTTCATCTGAATGAGAGTAGTGATCCACCTTCAAAGTCCACTGAAATCAAACGGAAATCTGGAAAGGATCTGATGGAATGTTCAAGTGAAACACAGAATACAGCCAGCAGGAAGAGACAGCATGAGGAACCAGAGGGCTTCTTCACCTGGCTGACTGACCATTCTCATGCAGGAGCAGACGAGTTAGGGGAGGTCATCAGGGATGATATTTGGCCAAATCCATTACAGTACTACTTGGTTCCTGATACAGATGACAAAGAAAGGAAAGGAGAAGATGATGATGAAGAAGAAGGTATGGAAGATACTGATTAAGGAAATGAGGATGAAGGTCATGATGAGGGGGAAGAAGGAGAGGAGGACGAAGCAGAAGATGACTAATGGAACACTGATAGATTCTAACCTTCCTTTTTAAATTCTCTCCCATCTCTGGGAGCAAGTTGCAGTCTTTCTTCTCCCCTGACCCACTCTCGTGCTCATTTGCCCTGTTTTTTGAAGTCTCTTTCCTTTCCCGTTATACCGTAGTTCTCAACTTATTTGGGGGGAAATACCTTGAGCAGAATACTTTGGGAAAAGACTGTCTACCCCTTTCTGTTCCAAATTTATTTTTATCCCTTTCTGTTTCAAACAAAAACTTGATGGAATCAACATCACCGTGCTCTGGGGGAAAAAATAAAAACGTGCTCCCTTAGCTCTACTGGAAGCTGGAGGCTGCTAGGCCCTTGTGTGCTAGTGCATAGAATTCCAGTTTGTGGGGCGCCTGGGTGGCTCGGTTGGTTAAGTGACTGCCTTCGGCTCAGGTCATGATCCCAGAGACCCGGGATTGAGTCCCACATCGGGCTCCCTGCTCTGTGGAAAGGCCTGCTTCTCCCTGTCTCATTCCCCCTGCTTGTGTTCCCTCTCTGGTTGAGTTTCTCTCTGTCAAATAAATACAATCTTAAAAAAAAGAATTCCAGTTTGTTTGCTTTTTCCCCCTCCCTTCTCTGTATATTGGGACCCTGAATAGCCAAAACAATCTTGAAAAAGAATAAGATTGGAAGGCTGATGCTTTCTAATTTCAAGCTTACTACAAAGCTACAGTGATCAACACAGTGTGGTGCTAACGTAAGGAGAGACACGCACATCAGTGGAACAGAACTGAGAGTCCAAAAATAAACCCTTACACGTATGGTCAACTGATTTTCAACAAGGAAAGAATTCCTGGGAATTCTTCAATGGAGAAAGAACAGTCCTTTTGACAAACAGTGCTGGGCAAACCAGATAGCCATATGCAAAACAATGAAGTGGAACCCTTTGCTCATCCCATATACAAAAATTAACTCATCATGTAACAGAGATCTAAGTGTGAGTGCTGAAACTATAAAAATTTTAAAAGAAAACATGGGAGTGAGACTATGAAATTGGGAGTTCTCTGAATAACTCCTATGCAATATTTACTGAAGGGTAAGTAATAAAAATGTGCTAATAAGCTTACATGTTATTAAAGAACCCAGTAGTGGCTGCAGCAACTGTTTAGAACTTAAACTAGCAAAATCTTTTTCAATGAGTATATTTTATCATTGTCATTGAGAATTGCCTATGAATGATGATGATAAACAGCTGACTGAAGTTTAGTCACTTTGTTATATTTAAATTCTCTATAGACAATGCGTAAATATAGACGGTCTATGTCAGGTACAGACTCCACTGTGCTCTGTCTCTGCGGCTTCCGAGGCCCTGCAGAGGAGTGTCGCGCCCACCACTCGGACCCTCGCATTGTACTGTTCTGTCCTTAACTTGGAATTAAGACCTTCCATTCTTAGTTTTACTTTCTGAACAGAAAGGCCTTTATTATCTAGAGAAACCATTCTGTTCTACATTTCTCCAACTATATTTAACTTAGTGAAGTTAATATTGGAGATCACGAAATGCTCTCCGATGCTTCAGAAGACAATCTCAGCTATATGCAAGTAACTAGGTAGCATATTGCATTGGAAAAGCTACCAAACAAACAACGAAACTCCACACTTCAAGTTGAAGAGACAGATGGAGCATGACCAGCTTGTCATGCCACTACATCGCAGGTTCTAAGACTTCTTAGATACTCAGGTATGTGTAACGTAAACTCTAAACTCCAACACTTTATAGGAACAAAATAACATTAGTCCAGTTATTTCATAAGGGAAGAAGAGATCCCAAATATTTCTGCTAACCTGTGGCCATGTGCAAGAAAGACAAGCAACTGCAAGAAAGGTGCACTGTAGAAGCATCAAGTGATAATAACATATTCCAACAAAATCTTATTCACCAAAGTCACCCTGTACTCTGGTGGCCCCTGACACTGGCAAAGACTAGAGGTGACATCTGTCGGTAAGAACTGGTAGAACCAGCAGGTCAATTCTAAGGAAGAGTAAGATATGGGGACGCAAGGGCAGTATAAATATCCAACACTACTGACTATGAAATGTGATAAAAAATTGAACTTCTAGGCGCCTGGGTGGCTCAGCGGGTTAAAGCCTCTGCCTTCCGCTCAGGTCATGGTCTCAGGGTCCTGGGATCGAGGCCCGCATCGGGCTCTCTGCTCAGAGGGGAGCCTGCTTCCTCCTCTCTCTCTGCCTGCCTCTCTGCCTACTTGTGATCTCTCTTTCTGTCAAATAAATAAATAAGATCTTTAAAAAGAAAAAAAAAAAAAATGAACTTCCACAAAATGGATTGTTTTTGAAAACTCTGAGCTATTTTATAGACTTGCCAAATTACCCATCAATTTAAAACATAAGGGAAATGCCCCATAATATAATGATGGCTATAATCAGGTTAACTGTAAAGAAGATATATAACAAAAGACATAATGAATTTCAAAAGGCTCCAAAACAGAGGGAAGATGGGGGAGGGACATGACAGTTACTTACCTTTGATCAGCAGCTTGTAGAACTGGGGCTCTAATGCTCCAACAGCCATGAACCCCCCATCTGCCGTCTTGTACGTTGTATAGAAAGGTGCTCCACCATCTAATAAGTTCTGTCCTCGAGGCTGTTCCCACAGTCCTCCTTGTTGAGATTTCCACAGAAAAGAACTCAGGTATGCTGCTCCTTCCACCTTTGAATAAGAAACAGGATACAATATGAATCCAATATTTAAACTATAAAAGCATGATTAACTTCCACTTAGATTTTTTAAAATATCAGTATAAAAATGTTTCTTAGGGTAAAGGAAGATTGTACCTAATTATACCACTTCTTTGATATTTCAAGGAAGTGTATTAGAACAAGTTTATACAGCGTTTCTCCACTGTTCAGGTCAGAAGATATTTTTCAGGGGCGCCTGGGTGGCTCAGTGGGTTAAAGCCTCTGCCTTCGGCTCAGGTCATGATCTCAGGGTCCTGGGATCGAGGCCCACATCGGGCTCCCTGCTCTGTGGGAAGCCTGCTTCCTCCTCTCTCTCTGCCTGCCTCTCTGCCTACTTGTGATCTCTCTCTCTGTCAAATAGATGAATAAAATCTTTAAAAAAAAAAAAAAAAGATATTTTTCAGAGAAGCCTTGGAAGGAACTACTTTTGCTCTCCATTTCAAATAAAACTGCCAAATGTTGATAATTTTTGAAGTCAAGGGACGGTACATGAAAGTTCATTATATATTCTCCCTATAATTATATAACGTTTACAATGATCAGGATAAAAAGTTAAAAATAAAGCAAAGAGGTTTTTAAATCTATCTTATGATCTCAATACCTATAAATACATATGTCAATATGAAGAATATCACATTATAAAGGTAAATCATACTACAATTAAATTTAGCTTATTTTAGGGCACCTGGGTGGCTCAGTGGGTTAAGCCTCTGCCTTCAGCTCAGGTCAGGATCTCAGGGTCCTGGGATTGAGGCCCACATCGGGCTCTCTGCTCTGCAGGGAGCATGCTTCCTCCTCTCTCTGCCTGCCTCTCTGCCTACTTGTGATCTCTATCTGTGTCAAATAAATAAAGAAAATCTTTAAAAAAAAATTAGCTTATTTTAGTTTGACTCCACGCCCAAGAAAACTATATTTGAGTATTTATTTTAATATTAACAATCACAAGGAAGTGACAGAATAAGCACAACAATATGAGTGTCAGTTCTATGGGTTTTTTGAGCCCAGACAAACTAGTTTGGGAATGCCAACTTCCCACCGAGTCCTGAAGTAACAGGAATGGATTCATATCTTCAGGTACAATTGTTACAGGCTGGGCACACAGGGCTATCCAAAGGAAAAAACTCCCTATCCTTATGGCTTTATGATCCTAATGATTCTAGGCTCCCAGGGAGAAGGCCATCAAAGCATCCTTGTCTCAAGGAGTTGGAATGGCGTGGGCCTATGGAATTGCTCACAGTTACTGGCTGTGAAACAAACATGAAATGTATCTCTAGATACATCCCAATTTTCCCTTTTAACTTGAAATCTCATGCACACCTAGATTTATGGCTCTGACATCCGGCATACCAAATAGTATTTATATTTTGTATAAGTGGCCTAAAGAGGTGCTTCTTCTGAAACGGGGTTACACGGAGTTTAGAGAGTCCCCGTATACACACAGACACACACATACACACACGGAATGATACTTATATATACATACGTGTATATACAGATATATAAAATCTCCTTGATATTCTAGATATACTGATAAGTCTCTTGAAAAAAGATGCACTATAATAGGCCCAAACGGGTCCAGTTTGGCCCATTCAGGACACAAAGAAGCGCTAAGCTCCTCCCTTAATTTGGGTAGGAAAATACAGGCAGAAACAGCAGTTACAATCCTCACCTCCAAATACCTGCCCAAATGCTAACCTGTAGTGGCACTGGATTGGGCTCCTTCTAAGAGGCTGTGAGAACCTGGGCAAGTTTCCAGGCTTTGGTTTCCTCCTCTTTAAAATAACGTATTCCAAGTTAAACTACTCTTTTGAGGATGAGGAGAAACTGCACAGGGAAAGTGCTTAGCATAGCATGAGGCCCAGGCTCAAGGCATGGCAGTAGAAAAATCTGAAGTCTCACAATGTTGGCGTCTCCCCGAAAAACGCAGAAGGAAGGTCTAGAGTGGCCCATGTTACTTTAGCACACTTAAGAATCTTCTCTGTCTGCTAAGGGAGACTTCTGGAGCCTAGTTCTAAATGAAAATGGTTTGAAAAATGTATGAGCACAAGAAATAGCGTAGGGAAAATTGCTGAAACCAACACTGGGATCAGATTAGCCATGAAAAGTTTAGAGAGTTGATTCCACAAACAGATAATCAATGACGACATTCCAACACATGTAAAGGATATGAAGCTATTTTAAAGAAAAGGATACTCTTGGTAATTTGGGTTCCAACTTCAAATCTCATTTCTCTCTTGTCTTACTCAGAAAAAAATCTGAGGCAGCTGCCCGTCATACTTAGGAACAAGCAGGAGGCTTATCACTTCCAGAATTAACACTTACCATGCTTGCATCAACCACCTGACCCTTGCCAGAGCGCGTGCGTTCCAAGAGAGCCATCAAGATGCCCAGCGTGCACATGAGGCCCCCGCCCCCGAAGTCAGCCAGGAGATTCAACGGCGGATACGGATTCTCGTCACTTCTGCCAATTTTTGACAGAACACCTACATTATTATTAAAAAAAAAAAATCAGGGAACAGTACCTACAAATTTAATGCCTCTTTTAAATAAATACATGAACACCTTAAGAGGAATAACCAGTCTCTCTAGTTGCTGACATAGTGAACACTAGTACATAATGCTTTTCCAAATTTAACCTATTCAGCATATTTATAAACAGGCTTTTCCCCCAACAAGGATGCTTGTTTGTTTTTTTTCTTCCCTAAAACTTTATTTCAACTAATGCTTTCAGAATTTTACTCGCTAAGTTTCAGGGAAACAATTACTATTACCAGTTACTGTTACCAATTTAGTTCACCAATTATACAACAGTAAAATCCACTGCCATTCTTTTTTTTTTAAAATCCATTGCCATTCTTATTAGAAAGAGATGCAAGAAAATATAAACACAAGAAAAACAAAAGTGACTACATTTTAAAATAGCTGGAAAAAACCCAATTCTATCCTTACTCTTTTCCTCAACCTTCAAATTGGTACTCATGGAAAATTCGACACTTTTTTTACTCAAAAACACACACTTTCTGAAGATCCTAGGATTGGGTCATTCTAAGACATCTTCTCATAGGTAAAAATTCTAATAAAGTAATAATACAATCTGAAAACTACAAGTATTCAGAAAAGTCTAAAACAGTGTCTCAGGCAATGATTCTCAATGAAGTTGGAAGGAGAAGGGAATCAGGATCAAACAATATTAGCATTTTCAAACTACAGGACGATCAGGTCTCTTTACTTCCTGGCAGAAGCTTGCCTGAGAATTGATTATACAAATGCAGTAAGTAAATGTTACTAGTGGGAGTATATTCCTCAAATGCGTGAAGACAAGGGGAAAGGGGCGGAGGATAACTGTTGCAGGACAAACCAATCCCTCCTTTCTTTTTAATTTTAACTAGGCTCCATGTGCAAAGTGGCACCTGAACTCACAACCCTGAGATGGAGAGTTGCAAGCTCCACTGACGGAGCCAGGCAGACGCCAGAGAAACCCACCCTTTTTGAACGCCCATGGTTCCCTTATTGATTTTCAGTAATATTTAAATCTGCACCTTTAAAATTTCTTTGTAATTAGTTTAACTGTCCGTCTTGACTGGGAACAAAATAAAAGTACAGAGAAATTCTTTGTCAACATACCTGACAAAGCCAAATAGTTGATGTCATGGCCTGCTACTCTAGAGAATCTTCCGGAATGACCAAATCCACTCAGTCTGGCATAGATAAGCTTTGGATTCTCCTTCTGCAGAATCTCTGGGCCTAGCTGGAGTTTTTCCATGACACCTTAAGAGAAAAGTAGCAGTGATTTTTTTTTAAAGAGGAATGAACCAAAGGTGGGTATAATCCCGTAATCCCATCTCCGTGGCAGACAAAAAAATGGCACTCTTGCAAGTCGTACTAATAACGTTTGTTGTAGGTTTTAGCATGTTTCCAATAACTAAGGACACAATGAGTGAGGCCACCATTTCCAGAATGTGTGACTTCTGCCCCAGAACACTTTTTCCTTCCAGCCTTTCCTTATTTCCCTTCAGGCATATCCCAGGTCCTTCAGTTCCCATAGTGTGCCTTTCATTCCTTGACTCTGTGCCTTTATAGTTACGCAAATTCTCTCTTTAGTTATTTATCAGAAACAGTTTGCTCTTTTGGAACAGTGAAACCCTGGGGCTTTACTTGGTCAAAAATACACTTTTGAAAATGGCTGTTCCTTTCAGAAGCTTTTCTTTTTCTGTGCCTGTATCACTGCCCACCACCTACCTCATGCTGTGCTTGTGTGTGTAAATATTCCATCACCTTCCCTACCAGCTTAGAATCCTCAGGTAGAATTCATACCTGATCTGTTTCCTTGGGCTTCTACAGTGCCTAGCATGGGTACCTTCACAAAAGCCTCAGCAAATATCTGTGGAAAGATCTGTTCAAATTGCATCTATGAGCTCTTACAAGTAAGTCCCATATTCATTCCACAAAATTCCGATAACTGGTACTTGCAATCTCCTGGGACTAAAGATAACAAAGACTACATAATAATTTCATGGTCTTTGTCTTCCTAAAGCTATGTAACTTACATAAATAAATAAATAAATTAGATAAAATAAAAAATTCTAGTCTTCTACTTAAATAAACACCAGTCACAATCATCTTACCCAGTAGTTACGCCTGCATTCAGGGCTCTATTTTCCTCCTAATTACAAGACCCTGGAATCAACCATATTGGGCCTTCATCTTTAAACAGGACATTATTAAATTGTGATATAATCCTAATCATTAAATTATTATAATCCTCCAAGCTGCTGTGAGGATAAATGAGTTAGCACACTTAATATGTCCAGTGCCCCACAGGGATTCAATTCATTCACCATTTACTGACTTCCTGCTACACACCAGGAAAAGCTTTGGTTTAGTAGTTGAGCGAGATTACCCTAGCAGCTACCTGAGAATGGATCCAAGTGCTGCTAGACCCAAACATCAGCTTTAAAAAGGCTGTTGCAACAGTATGAAGGAAGCCACAGCAAGTCTGGAAAGCCAGAGTGAGAGAAAGGAGGAAGAATGTCTGGATTCTTGACAACTGTAAGCAAATGAAGTGAAAGATATTTGGAATAATGGATGCAGTGTGGGCTTCTGATTCAGGCAGCTGGGTGCGTATTGGTTCCATTCACTGAGAAAATAATATAGAAGGAGGAGATGCTATTTTAGGAGGTAAGATATGGGCCTGTTTGGGGGATTTGTGGAAATTGCCATGCCCAGGAGATAGCCAGTTAAGAGATGTGCGGGGCTTGTGTATTCCAGCGGTCTGTGACTCCAAAAGGCGTGGATAGAGTTACAGATTTGGTCATTATCTGTCTATGAAAGGGGAAAACAGTCGGAATAGATAAGGTGGCTCCAGGAGGCAGAGTGTAAATTAAACTGATCTTAAGCCGTAACTTGGAAATGCCAGGATTTAAGGAAGTGTTAGCCTGGGTCAGAGGATGGCTTTTAGAGGGTACGCCAACCCACAAAACTGTAGAAAAACGACTATGTACCTATGCAGTTTTCCAGGGAGGGAATCTATGGTTTTCTTTAGATTCTCATAGGATTCGTGACCCTCAAATAATAAAGGCAAATGCAAAGGGGCGATTAGAAAAATGAGAAATTTGAGGAGGAGCCGGGAATGGCTATAAGAAGAGGGCAAGAGCAGTACTTAGGAGTCCAAGTACGGACATCATCTCAAAGGGCGAATGGTCAACAACAGCAAACGCGACAGAAAAATCTAAAGATCCTGGGAGGAAAGGGTTCGTGTGGGAACGGGAATGGGTGTAGCGGGCGCAGCCTGTCAAACGGCCCGATCCGGCTCCTCCCTCCAGCGGGGACTTTCCTGCGTCCGGTCCCCCAGCCGCGCTGCGGAGGCGCCCGGGGCTCACCGTGGCGGAAGGGCTCCAGCACCACATCAGTCCGGGCGCACAGACGCCGCAGGACCGCCACGCCCTGCGGCCGCTTCAGGTCCACCACCAGGGAGCGCTTGCCCCGTGCCAAGAAGTTCACGGCCCCGCGGGCACCCGGCCGATCCACACGCACCACCTGCGCCCCGAAGTCCGCCAGGACCATACCGCAGTACGGGGCCGGGGCCAGGCCAGCCAGCTCCAGCACCGAGATACCGCGCAGCGCCATGGCTCTCGGGTCTCCAACTGAGGAAGTGTCCCAGGCCAGATCTAGCCTTGACCGCCGCGGCAACTTGACCTCCAGGCGGCCCCCCCCTCCTGCGTTTGCGCGGGGCCCTGGAGTCTGCGCATTGGCCAGATCCCGGCCCCGCCTCCTGGCGGAGTCCAATGGGTGCTTTCCCTTTGCCTTGGTTCATTTCTCTTTGAGGGGTTGTTTACACTTGACTCACACAGGATTTCTTTGCCTTCCTCTCTGCATAGCCTCTGTTAAACTGAGGCTTGTTAAAAATTTTAAGTTGCTTTGTTTTGTTTTGTTTTGTTTTTTGTCTTTTAAACAAAACATCTAATCAAGCAGCACAAAAAAGGAAGTGGTTAGGAGCATTCTACCAACGGGAGCTGGGGAGAGGCTTTTATAGACAAAAGCAAATAAATGATTAATTAGCGATAGGTTAAAGTTTAATTGGTTGTTTGTGATGGGCTGTCCTTAGGTTTCAATTTTATAACTTTGAGGCATTTACACGGATAGATTTTGGTTTGTTTAGTAGGCTGCCAGGCCACTGGAAGCACTACAGTCTAACGGCCTTTTTGTTTTATTAATAGAACACCTCCTTGTCCCTCTCTAGCCTGTGTTCCAACTTTTGTTCAGACATAAGCTTCCTTACCCCCTTCTCTTGTTTTATTTTTATATTTAAAAACTTAGAAAATTGCAAAGAATGATAAAGAAGACATTCAGATTGGCACAATCTTTCTTCATATTTGCTACCATAGTACCGATCCTAAAAAATAAACAGTACACATATAGCTCAGGCTAACAACCAGAATCAGATTCACATGAATCAGAGATATTACCCAGCATCAAGTTTTACTAACAGATTCAAAGATACAGGTCATGAAAAGGCTCAGCCAAATCAGAGGTCTGGAAAATCTCACATGGCCCTTCCTTCCTACACTGGATGCATACTTTCTGTTACAGCCTGAATTATGTCCCTTCAAAATTCATATATTGAAGTCCTAACCCTCAGTACCTCAGAATATGACTAGGGCTTATAAAGAGGTAACTAAGGTTAAATGAAGTTATATGTGTTGGCCCTAATTAATATGTTAGGTGTCTTTACAAGAAAAGATTAAGACATAGAAAGCAAGGACCGAGGGATGGCCATGTGAGGACACAGCAGAAGGGGGCTATCTGCCAACCAAGGAGAAGGGCCTCAGAAGGAACCAAACTTGTAGATAACTTGATCTTGTACTTTTAGCCTCTAGAACTGAGAGAAAATGGCTTTCTGTTGTTTAAGCTGCACAGCCTGTAGTACCTTATTATGGAAACCTGAGCGGACTAATAGAACTATTAAGAGGGTGGGGAGTTATGATATTTTGTTATAGCCCTAGCAAACTAATATACCCTCTGACCCAGGATGATAGTTTAGGTCTCTCATGAGTTTCTCAGATACCTAACAGACTTCAGTTTACATCTCAGAGAGTTACTTAGCACTGGAACCATGCTTCCTAGATTTAGGGTTTATTTAGCATAAGTAATCCTATGGCCAGGGCTATCTGTTAAATGCATGAAATAGATAAATTCTCTTCCTTCTGGCAAATAGGATTCATCTATCTACCCAAGGTAAGTAGGTACAGTAGGTACAATTGACAAGGAGAGTCACCTGCCTTTTTCTTTAACCCTCAAGTCATCCATGTACTAAAGGGAGTAAATAGTTCAGAGGCCAGCTGCTTTTTAACATCTTCCATAGCTAAATGTCTCCTTAACCCTTCCCTCCTACCCAAATTTTCATTTCTTTGCTCCTGCTCACTCCACCAATCAACACACAAGCACTCCCATGATTTTGACATATGGTCCACAGTAGATTTTATCTATTGATCTGTAACTATACTATTTATGTACTATATTTTGTATACACATATCATATTTTGTAGTTTTAATTTACATAAATGATGTTACATTGCAATCATTCTTCTAAACTTGATTTTGTACTCCATCTTATCTTAACTGGTCTCCCCATTTCTACCCCTTTCTCTTAGATCAATCAGATTCTTGGCCTAAATCAAGTAGCTTACATAATTACCTGATGCTGCTGAATTCAGGCCACTGGAGTCCCATCCGAGGTCGAAGAATGAAAGTCTGTTTAAGATATAGATCTACACAGTTTCTACTCACCTCTTCCCCACTGAGAGATTTACACCAGCCTGATTCTGGGTCAAAAGAATAGAGGCACTTTCTTGAAGGGTCTCCCACTGATGATTAAGATGGGGCCATTAAATTATAATAATGACTCTGGTGGATTGAAACTTATTAAATATGTGAAAAATCATAAGTTAATAATACTGCTTTTTAAGAGATCCTATTAATCACCTTTGAAGATATCTAGGGCACCAACTCATTATTCTAAAAATTGATAAATAAAAGTGAAAAAAAATCAAGCAAAAAATCTTGTATTCTGTATAAACACTACTTCAGTTTAACCAAATACCTAGTGAAATGCTAGTAAAATGTCACTATTTTTTGCACAGTGAAGGAAACCATCAGCAAACCAAAAAGGCAGGGCGCCTGGGTGGCTCAGTGGATTAAAGCCTCTGACTTCAGCTCAGGTCATGATCTCAGGGTCCTGGGATCGAGGCCCCGCATCAGGCTCTCTGCTCAGCAGGGAGCCTGCTTCCTCCTCTTTCTCTGCCTGCCTCTCTGCCTACTTGTGATCTCTCTCTGTCAAATAAATAAATAAAATCTTAAAAAAAGAAACAAAAAACCAAAAAGGCATCCTACTGAATGAGAAAAGATATTTGCAAATGATCTATCTAATAAGGGGTTAATATCCAAAATACATGAAGAACTTACACAGCTGAACACCAAAAAGGACCAAATAATCCAACTAAAAATGGACAGAGTGGGGCGCCTGGGTGGCTCAGTTGGTTGAACTGCCAACTCTTGATTTTGGCTCAGGTCATGATTTCATGGGTTGTGGGACCAAGCCCCGTGTCAAGCTTTGAGCTGGGCCCTGTGCTCAGTGTGGAGTCTGCTTGAGACTCACGGTAATGACTTAATATATGACTATTTAACTTTATTAAGAATATCATAAAACAATACATTTAACAAAAGTATTTTTATTTCCGTACAATGCTTTTACATTTTTCTTGCCTCGGTTTTATCTAAAACTAAGCCAATATCTTCTTCTAAGGCACTTTATTAACAGTGTATCTTTAAACAGAATCCCTTTGGGCAACAGGCAACATTCAGATGTCTATTGGCAATATGCTTTTACAAGATACTTATGTTGGAAATAGTAAACCTCAGTACCCATGATCCTCAGCCCCAGGGGCAGCTGGATACATACAAAAAAAAAAATCACAAAATCATTACTAACCAGTCAAGCACATTTTGGCTAATACCCATTCACTTTAAAATAGCATTACTTGTGTTGGTCAGGAAGAGTTTAAAAATATTTACAGATCAAAAGAAAGGGTTAAAGATAGAACTGAGCATGGAGCACACTAACTTAGCTAATAGGGCAGCCCTAATTAATTCTTTCTGCTTCTAGCTATAGGGGGTAATCAATACAATTAAGCCCATAGTTTAAAAGCCTTTGTGGAAATTGAAACTGTAACAGAAAATAAATTAAGGATTAATTGCTTCTAAGGAAATTCATTAAATGATATCTGTCAGGTAGGTATCTCTCTAGTGTATTTTAAATATAATTCAATGTCAGGGTAAACACATACCCTAATGATGTTTTCTTTGCTTAAAATAAACAAATTCTGTGTACTGTCTTCTGAGCCTGTCCTTTTTGGGGAGGGACAGGCAAACATAAAGGAACACAGTTCCATTGTAAGTATTGCCCAAATATGGTAATCAAAAACATATCACTTTTCATCTTTAAAACCGTTAAGAGATTTTATTTCATGTCTTCTAAATGGAATGCCCTTATATTTTGTATCCATTAGTTTGTATATAACTGAGTTTACAGCTCCTTCAACGACACATCAGTGTGTGTAAAGTTTAATGGGGTAATTTCTAAATTGAGAGAGAATAAGGTCACTATGTCTGTAGATATGGACATAAGCTCATCTCATTTGGTTCTGCAGGCCAGGGTCAACAAAGAGCTACTGCAATCCAAGAAGCACGACGGGGAAAAGCCAATATAATAAGTCAGATCTGATAAACCCAATTTTGGATCATGAGAAAAGTCTATATCCAAAAATATAAGCCATTACAAGTCAAGATTTAATTACAGCAGTATTCTTATTTTTTAAAAAAGAGTCATTCATTATTTGGGGGCATTATGAATACTCTCCTTATCTAAAAGCTATCTGGAATTACTAAAAATATTTATATTTATTCATAAATATTGACCCACTGGATCAGGGTGTTACTTCCCAGTCTAGGCTTCACAAATGTTTCCGGTAGCTTGGTCCTTGCAAGTGCCCTTTGTCTGCCCGGCCTCATCATCGTCACTGCACCCTCGTCTCTGAAATGTTATAAAGAATCATGAACCCCAAACCTCAGGAATTCCTGGAAGTTGCTATTAAATTAAAAACAGAGCAGCCAAATTCTTTGCAAATGACTTCTTTGATGGAAACAATTATTTCCAACCTGTATCAGGAAGGCAATTCTTTTTTAGGTGCCTGGGGAAGAGTAAACATGCCGAGTATATTAGTCAAGGTTACGTGACAAGACTCTTTTGTGGATTCTTCTTCTGAGCTCCTGAGTAGAACCCTTAATCTTAATGTCCCTCAGATTACAATAATACCAGTCAACCATAAGTCTTCCCAAAAGTAGAGCTGGTCTACTCATATATTCACTTGGTTTCAAAGAGCAGGAAGCCTGCAAAGGTCGAGAAGCGCTGGTGGTCCCCATGAAGAGCGCCATTGCCCATTCTGAGCCAAACCTCATCCCCTTTAGCCAGCTTCAGTACCGCATGGTTGCTGGATGTATCTGACTTCCCCTTTGTTTCATAGCTGTGAAGAAAAAAAGGCACCAACTACTTAGTCTTTGCAATAGAAAGTCACCTCTTCACCAAACTATGTCTTCCTCTTCTCGTCCAGACTCTCATGCACTTAGAGTTCTAGGATTAAGTTCTCTAAATGGCATGGTATTACCCAGAAACAGCTGAGAGGTTGACTTGATAAAAACCATTGCTCGGGGCGCCTGGGTGGCTCAGTAGGTTAAGCCTCTGCCTTTGGCTCAGGTCATGATCTCAGGGTCCTGGTATCAAGCCCCGTGTCGGGCTCTCTGCTCGGCAGGGAGCCTGTTTCCCCCTCTCTCTCTCTGCCTGCCTCTCTACCTACCTGTGATCTCTCTCCCTCTGCCAAATAAATAAATAAACTCTTAAAAAAAAAAAAAAAAAAAAAACATTGCTCATTCCTAAGACTTGGGGCTTTGAGCCGGATGCATGAATTGCAGTTTAGGCTGTCTTCCATGTGAGTGGAGATGGGGAGATGTATATTCTGAATACAGGAAGAAGAATTCAACAGATAGTTGGCAGCCAGAGGAGCAGAGAAGCCTTGCAGTTCACAGGACTCCGTCTCCCTGCTTCCAGAGGAGCAGCTCTACTTTTCCTAGTTACCCTTGCATTGATCCAAGGGAGTTAGGGCTGGGGAATGATGTAACTGAGTTCTCTGAATAGAATATGTGATGCTGCATAAACATTTTCACAAGCCTGTTGCTCTTTTCACCTTCTGACTATGGCAATGACAGTGACCAGGGAGAATTTGCAAGTCATTTTTACAGGTGGCAGAACTGCTTTCTCCAGTCTGCATCTCTCAAAACCTCCCTTCAAACCTCCCTCCTTCCCAACCTACCTCCCCCAATCCCTCCTCCATCCTCTCTGCCTCATCCTTCTCCACCCTGGAGCCTGTCAAGCAACATAGAGGTCTGCAGTGTTTGAGCTGCCACACTGAGTCTTTTTCTCTCTCTTTTTTAAGGATTTTATTTATTTATGAGAGAGCACAAGTCATGGGGAGAGACAGAGGGAGAGGGAGACTCCCCACCAAGCAGGGATCCAGATGCAGCATTCCATCCCAGGACCCTGGGATCATGACCCGAACCAAAGATAGTCACTTAATCGACAGAGGCACCCAGGTGCCCCTTGAATCTCTTTTTTTCCAGCAATTCTACCTACTTGTCTTTTTCTCTTGTGGTTTTTCAAATACATCTCCCCACTGTACCAGAAGAAATGTTAATCCTCACAAGTCCTCAAAAATGACAGGGATAAGATAGCAGCCACAGAGTTTTTCATAAATAACTCACCACCCGTTTAGTTATGGGAATGATGTTGGCTCTCTGCCTCTTTCCCACATCCTAAGCTTATATCAGAACAAGTTGTAATATATCTTTTTAAGATAATTTTTTAAAGATTTTTTTTTTATTTATTTGGAAGGGGCACACACCTGCATGACATGAGAGCGAGTGGGGGGAGGGGCTGAGGGAGAGAATCCTCCAAGCAGACTCCCCAAGAGCAGGGATTCCCATGCAGGGCTCAATCTCAGCACCCATGAGATCATGACCTGCGCCAAAACCGAGAGTAGGTCACTTAAGCGACTGAGCCACTCAGGCACCCTACAGTAATTTTTTTTTTTTTACAAAAAGCTCTAGGTCCAGGTAGCTAGGATAAATATCAGAGCAGCTGCACAGCCAAAAGACAGGGACCTACTCCCAACTCTCTATCTGCCAGCTGAGGAACATAGTAGAGAAGACCATCAATAGGGTTAAACTCTGGCAAAGGGGGTGGGAGAGTAAGAAAATAGAAGAAAAGGCTCAGAAAGAAGAAAAGTATTTCTAAGTTAAGAAAAGAACACAAATGAGGGCACCTGGGTAGCTCAGTTGGTTAAGCATCTGCCTTTAGCTCGAGTCATAATATCAGAGTCCTGGGATCGAACACTGCATTGGTCTCTCTGCTCATTGGGGAGCCTACAGCCTGTTTCTCCCTCTCCCTCTGCCTGCTGCCCCTGCTTGTGCACTCTCTCTCTCTGTCAAATAAATAAAATCTTATAAAAAGAGAGACTCTCTCTCCCTCTCCCTCTGCCCCTCCCCTCCTGCCCTCACAAGCACATGTGGGTGCTCTCTCTCTCAAACAAACAAACAAATAAATAGATAAAATCTTTAAAAAAAAATACAAATGATTGTGGGGAGTATTGCTAGTAATTAGGGCAAGGCCTCCCATCAACCCGTTTATTTGGTGTACGGGAGCTCTCAGTGACGACAAGTCAGGTGCTACTGGTTCTTCTACACTCTGTGGCATCTGGCATCTTTGAGCAAAATGGCGGCACGGTTGACCCCTGTGATAGAGAAGACCACCCACCTGTACATGCTGAAGACTGTATTGCCATTGTGCATGAGGTACACATACACTTCTTCAACATCCTCGTGCTTCATCATGCTGAAGGTGAAGAAATACACACCTGAAAAAGGCAAGTATTCATCCATGTTTATATCAACATATTGTACATTAAGGACCAGGAGATACACCGCACGACTTCACATTTTTTTGTTTCTATCCTATGTGGTATGTAGGCTCTTCTTGGCCTGTGCTTGTAGCAGTGTTCCTTTGTCTGCTCTCACCTTCAAACTACTTAAATTTTTTCTGAGACTTTCTCAGTGTGTGTACCATGTGTCCCTAATAAGTACTTACGGTCAGGTACATGCTATTTCTAGGTATCAATTAAATACCACTAGCGCCTGCCACAGGACTCATATTGGACAAGGCACAGAGCCCTGCATGGATGAGCATGTGACCTCCTCAGCCTAACAAAATAAGCCACGTGTATAGCATTACAATGGATGGGTACACTCAGCACAGAGATGTTAGCCAGCGGTAAGAAGTATTTTAGCAGATAAATGTTGATCAGTTCTGAACAGATAGTTTTAGCAATTTATCGTGTTATTCATTGTAAGTAGATGAAATTATGTTCAACAAAGACAAAGACTCATCTATGACTCAGCAACATGACCTCGCTACTAGAAATAAGGATCCTTCTCATTTGCAGAAGATTAAAGTACTTTAAAAGATATGAGTTTTCTTGTAAGACTCTTGGGGCACCTGAGTGGCTCAGTTGGTTAGGCGACTGCCTTCAGCTCAGGTCATGATCCTGGAGTTCCGGGATCAAGTCCTGCATCGGGCTCCTTGCTTGGCGGGAAGCCTGCTTCTCCCTCTCTCACTCCCCCTGCTTGTGTTCCCTCTCTCGCTGTGTTTCTCTCTGTCAAATAAATAAATAAATAAATAAATCTTGAAAAAAAAAAAGACTCCAGGCCACTCACTCAACAGAAAGGAACTTAATAGGACCTGATACACTCTAAAAGACTAAAATGAATCCAAAAGCAGAGAGATGAGCAAAAGGGAAAATCTTCCCAACTCCAAATGATGTGGGATTTGAGAGTGCATTTTGAAAAGATGAATGAATATACATTATAAAGCCTTTATGGATTTCCATGCTACATTTTTAAATTAGTGACCTTGTCTTAGTCCATTTGAGTTTATAGCAATTTATTTCCTGTAATTCCAGAGGCTGGAAGTCCAAGACCAGGGTGCCAGCACTGTCTGGTGATAGTCTTCCTCCAGTTCACACTGCATTGGGCTCTCTGATTGTATCCTCACATGGCAGAAGGGGTTAGGGGACTCCAGGGGCCTCTTTCACCGGGGCACCAATCCCATTCATGAGAATTCTGCCATCATGAGGTTATCACCCCACAAAGGCCCTACTTCCTAATACCATTAACTTGAGCCTTAGGTTTTCAATGTATGAATTTTGGAGGGACTCATCCAGACAATAACAGCAGGACTTGCAAGGGAAAAACCCAGAAATTTCTTTTGAAATTAAAAGCATGACACAGCTCTATGCTCTTTTCCAAAGGTGCAATCAAGTAAGATAGAAGCTGTAAGGGTACCATGTTGACCACGTGCTTCTGAGTCAAGTTGACCCAAGTGAAGAAGTGTGATCACCCTCCATCTAGTGCCAGGCTTGCATACTCAATATCCTGGGAATAAAGGAACTGGTCCAAAAATCAGTCAGACCCTTTCATATGCCTGGAGTGTGGTTCACAGATGAAAAGTAAAGGCAGATCGAAATTAAAGGATTCGAAGAAAGTAGTTAATGTGTTTAGATTTTTACATTTTACAAAATGTATTAGACACACACACATGCATGTTGCATGACAATTTTCAATGCCTCAGGAAGAGAAAACTGGAATGAAAATGACAGGAGAAGATATTAGTTTTCTTGAAACAATGATGGCTACTATACAAAATAGATTGCAGAAGCATGTTAGAGCAGACTAAGAGACCAGATGGGGAATAAATGAAACATCTACATGTGGAAATACAAAAATGAATATTATCATACCCACCTATGGCTTTCTTCTACAAGGGAAGCTACCGAAAGCAGGGGTAATGCACTTTTTATAGTTTTCAGGTCTTTGTGTTACTGTAATTGCAAAAATCAGCCTTCTCTGTCTCATCACTCCCAAAGTCGAAAAGCAGAAAAGGCCCAATTTGTTATCTATTGGATGAGGGTTCAAGTGGGTGGTAAATGATGGCTGTTACCAAGTGATGACCCAAGAGAGTTCTAAACAACTACTAAACCTTTGAGCTTCGATTATAAAGCCCTTGAAAGCAACAGAACCATCGGGAATCTCTAGGTGCTTATGTATACTGCAGTCCAGAGGTGCGTAACAAAATAGTTACAGAAAAATTGTCAACCTTCTGAGCAGAAACTCACATAAGAAGATTTAAAACTGGTTGAAGTGTGATGAAAGATCACTTGGATCACTTCATATGTCTGTTTGTTTCTGAGTTTAGCTCGGTAGAAAACCAAATCAAGGTGTTAAAAGCACTTGTGTCAAATTTAACACACTGATTGCGTCCATCATAATTTTCCTCTTTTCCTTCTGGATACCACATATGGAAATAAGGAGCATTGAATGCCAATACCAGACAGAATCCATTTTTCATAAAGTTAGGAGACTGCGAACAGTCAATAAACTTAAAACACGTGTAAGTTGGTCAAATGAAACAGGCAGCAGGCAGAGTCGCATGCAGGCAGCAAGGAGGCTGGGCAGGGAGTTTTGAGGGGGCCAAGCTGCGGCCCATCTCACAGCAGGGGAAAAAAAGACACTCCCTGGTAGAGAAGGTCCACATGCTGAAAGGAAGCTCTTATGAGTGGGGTTGAGATGAAGCCCAAGTGATGTTCTGGAGGAAGGTTGCTAGATAAAGTACAAAGAGTGAGCTGAGTGTTCCTAATGTGGCAGATTTCCGAAACTACCAGCAAAAACAGGAGTCCTAAAGGCGAGAACACAAGTGCCAGGCTTGTCTCAGAAGTCTTCCCAGATCTAGTGCAGTCTGGGGACAGATGCAAGGCAAGTGTGGCCACACAGAGAAAACACACGGAAGGCCATACTTGAAAGACCAGAAGGAGTCCCCTGGTAGCTGGAGAGGGAGCCCTGCAGGTACCAGCTGGAAGTACGCTGAAGTCCCTCCCCCTTCCGCAGAAACCAATGCCTTGTAGCTGGTGTAAGAAGGTGGGAACCGGAAGTATGCTGAAGTCCCTCCCTCTTCTACAGAAACTACTGCGGGTGGCTGGTCTAGGGAAATTCAACTCGTTCAACTACCAGTTAATTTTAGAAAGTAGAAAAGAAGAGCAGAAACTACCAATAGAGGAAGAATACTCACCGAGAAGAAATGTTGTCGGTAATAGATGAAAACTATAACTAAATATTCCATCCTGAGTTTAAAATATGTTAATAAAGCAAATCCCTCTATGAAAGAACATTATTAAGCATAAGGCAGGAACTCACAGCAGAAATGTCCAGACAAGAGAAGGAACTAAAAACTGGGTAAGGTAAGACATAGAAAGAGTAAAGAAAGCATCACAGAAATAAGACAGAAGAAATTAGAACAAGCAAAAAGGAAAATTCATCCTCAGCATATGTAATTAAGGACACTCGTGGAACAGTGATAGAGAAAGCAAACAACCTGAAGTGGATTAAAAAAAAAAAAAAAAACAGCAAGAGAGTCTAGAAAATAGTAGATACAGAAGACAGACAAAAGAAAACTTAAACACAAAACCAATAAAACATATTTGGAGCCCTTCACAAGTTGACCAGTGGTGTCCAAAGGTGCAGGGGGACGGGGCGGACGATGCTTGTGAGTGGTCAACCCCAGAGCGGAGGGGTGTTTTATCATGGGCATGGCTTAGAATTGCTGCTCTATGATGACAATAAAAATCTAGTGACCTTTTCTTTAAAAAAA
This sequence comes from Spilogale gracilis, assembly GCA_004023965.1. Taxonomy (NCBI): domain Eukaryota; kingdom Metazoa; phylum Chordata; class Mammalia; order Carnivora; family Mephitidae; genus Spilogale; species Spilogale gracilis. The sequence goes on from PITA01014762.1 coordinate 38,867, forward strand.
AAAAAAAGATTTTATTTATTTATTTGACAGAGAAAAACATAGCTAGAGAGGGAACACAAGCAGGGGGAGTGAGAGAGGGAGAAACAGGCTTCCCTCCAAGCAGGGAGCCCCATGTGGGGCTCAATCTTGAACAGAAGCAGATGCCTTACGACTGAGCCACCCAGGCGCCCCTCTAGTGACCTTTTCATTGGCCTTATTATAGTTCAAAAATATCCCATAGACAATGTGTCCACTTATTGCCTGATTTCCTAGCACAAGTCAGACTGTTCCCAATGCCACCCCACCTTAGTACAGCAATGAGAAGGAAAAACAGTGTTTAAATTTATATCTAAAAATATAATTGAAAGAATTATAGGGCAAAAAGTAGGCTTACAACCACATATTCAAAGGATAGTAGGAAAACTCTACCCAGAACAATCAGCTTGTGATGGCTAAGGGTAACGAAGTTGTAGGGCTGAAGACTCCCAAATGGGCCCAAATCCTAAAATCCCCAGGAGCTGTGAATGATATCTTACATGGCAAAATAAGGGACTTTGCAGTTCTAATTAAATTCAGGATCTTAGGGCACCTGGGTGGCTCAGTGGGTTAAAACCTCTGCCTTCGGCTTGGGTCATGATCTCACGGTCCTGGGATTGGGGCCCACATCTGGCTCTCTGTTCAGTGGGGAGCCTGCTTCTTCCTCCTCTCTCTCTGCTTGCCTTTCTGCCTACTAGTGATCTCTCTCTCTCTGTCAAATAAATAAATAAAATCTTTAAAACAAACAAAAAACAAAAAAAACATATACAGACTTAAAAATACAAAAAAAAAAATTCAGGATCTTAGATGCGGAGATTATTCAGAATTATGCAGGTGGGCCCAAGTAATCATGCTGCCCTTAAGAGCCAAGGAAGTCAGAGGCTGCGGGGAGGTCACGTGACCATTGACTGACATGATGTGGCTGATGGAGAAGAAATGTCGGCATCCTCTTGAGGTTCCAGGAAGCAAGCCCCTTGAGCTTCCAGAGGAGCCAGAATTGTCGATACCTTGACTTCAACCCAGTCAGACTGATTTTGAACTTCAGACCTCCAGAATTACAAGAGAATAATTCTGTGCCATTTTAAGCCCCTCAGTTTGTAGGCACTTATTAGAGCAGCAATAGGAAATAAATATAGAAGTGCTCAAGAAATTTTGAAAATTCAGGGGCGCCTGTGTGGCTCAGTTGGTTAAGCGACTGCCTTCGGCTCAGGTCATGATCCTGGAGACCCAGGATCGAGCCCCATATCGGGCTCCCTGTTCCGCAAAGAGCCTGCTTCTCCCTCTCTCACTCCCCCTGCTTGTCTTCCCTCTCTCGCTGTGTTTCTCTCTGTCAAATAAATAAAATCTTTAAAAAAAACAACAAGAAATTTCAAAAATTCAAATTAAAAAACTATTCAAAGGATCAGGTCCTCTTTGGGGTGGTGGCAACAGGAGGATATTATTATGATACATTTAAACTGTGAGAATTATGATCTAAGGAGTTAGAGTCAGAGGTAACTACGTCATCTTAGTGATTATTTGCTTCAGTTCAAATCAGAGTTAAAAATCTTAGTAACCATGGTTATCACTTTTAAAAGTGTATTCATCTTGGGTATCTGGGTAGCTCAGTGGGTTAAAATTCTGCCTTCTGCTCAGGTTATGATCCCGGGGTCCTGGGATTGAGCCTACATCAAGCTTCCTACTTAGCAGGTGTCTGCTTCTCCCTCTCCTCCCCATTTTACTCTCACTCTCTCATACAAATACATAAATAAAATCTTCTTAAAAAAATAAAAGTGTATTTGTCTTTTTGAATTCTAATTCATTTACTTTGAAATCCAACAGAAATCTATATACGAGCCTATTGTTTTAACCAGAATCAGAAAGAATTCTCAACTCTCTTAGTGTCTTCCTTTCTGTTTCCTCTTCCGTCATCATTTTCCTTCCTTTCTCACTCCCTCACCTCTTTTCTACCTTCCTTCAGTCCTTCACTCTAGATTGCTAGTTGATTAATTCAGTCATTCATTTGTTTTTACATCTCACCTGATACTGGAGCCCCAAATCTACCAGTCATGACATCAAAGAAATTTCCAATGTTGGTCTCCACACTGCTGAAGATAATCCCGCTATTCTGATTGCTGAAGTGCGTTGCCAGAGAAGCCATGAATGCAATCTAAGGAAAGTTAATAATAGGAAATTTATCTTAAAAAAATGAGGTTTTTAGGAAAGCAAGCTTAGTTCAACATTATTTGTAACAACCAGATTGGAAATAAACAAAAAAATTAAATCACAGTAATTTTTAACATTTTTTATGCTATGAATACATTAAAATGATATATCAACAGTTCTGACCTTGTGTTTCAAAGAGCATTAGACTTCAAAAAGTTTTTTGAAATATTAAAATTCTATTACTGGGAAAATATGGAAGAAATCTACTTGTAGCTATTTAAATACACATTCACATATTAAAGGATCTGAGAAGGCTTGCAGCCAAATAACCTTTTTGCTCACTCTCTGTTATTATTTTCTCCAAAAAGACTGTGATAATATGATTTACAAAAAATGTACATTTAGTCTTTGTCCCAGCTTTTGGCACACAGTTCCCAAAACCCTTGGAATATCTTAAGTGTTTAGAGACACAGGGGTCTTTTTTTATGTTAATGAGGTGACTTTTGGAAAGCCCTAGGTAACCTAAAGATGGGGGCTATTTGCCATGGAGCCAACCATGTGATTAGTGATCTGTGATCAGTCCCACCTCCACATCAGGAAGGGTGTGGGGGAGGTTGAATTCAATTACTAATGGCCTGTGATTTAATCAATCTTGCCTATACAATGAGGTCTCCATAAAAACTTAATAGGTAGGGGTTCAGAGAGCTTCTAGGTTGGTGAACATGGGAAGTGCAGGAGAGTGGTAGTAGGTCTCTGAGAGGGCAGGGAAGCTCTGCACCACTTTCCCCAAACCTTGCCTTATGCATCTTTTCCATCTGGCTGGTCCTGAATTATACCCTTTTACAACACATCAGTGACTGAGTAACTAACATGTTTCTCTGCGTTCATGCTAGCAAATTACTTGAACCCCAGGAACATTCACAGCCTCCCCTTCACAGCTGGAATCTCAGAAGCACAGATGGTGATCCAGAGTTAAGTCTGAAGTTGGGGGTGGAAGTCTTGTAGGGCTGAGCCTTTAACCTTGGAATCTGATTCCTTCTCCAGGTAAGTAGTGTCAGAATTGAATCGAACTGTAAGGACACGTAGGATGTAGGACCAATGCTTGGTGGTATGGGGAAACCCTCACGCTGGAACTGTATCACTATTAGACACATTTGAGAGTCAATGCCAATCCCCTATCCACATAGGTCATTGTAACTGAGTGTGAGTTAGATCAATAAATTCTTTAGCTTCCTGGGATTACCCGTCTTCAATGAATGGGAGTTTAAGGGAGGGGCTGAGAGAGGAGAGAGAGGGAATAATAGGAAGTTTGGAAGACTCAGGGGAAAGTATGCTGAGGAAAATCAACACAGAACGGTTTGGACAGTCAAAAAGACAGCATGAGGGTTATGGATACCATGGAAGGAAGGGGAAGGAGAAGGATGACACCAGAGGAGGGACATTGGAAATGGAAATGAAGGGGCCTGGGAGTCACCCTTCTTTATAGGCTGCGTGAGGCCAATCATCCCTCCTCTGTAATGCTTCCTTTAAAACACGAATGTAGGGGGCACCTGGGTGGCTCAGTCAGTTAAGCATCTGCCTTCAGATCGGTCATGATCCCAGGGTCCTGGGATCTATTACATTGTAACTGTTGAGCAAAATAATTAATGGAGCAATTTAATAATTGCCCAGGGCGCACTCTATCTGACTGGCTACTCCAGGGCCCCCTGGCTCTTGTATAACCATCACAGGTTTAGAATTAGAGTTTCTAGCTTTGGGAATGTTTATCATGCATCTCATTAGACACATTTAACCTGACCAGGTGGCATCTGTCTTCTTTTCTTTGTAAATTTTTGCTGACCCATTGATGCCAGGTGGCTACAATTATTAAAGAGCATTCACTTACAAGTGACAAAAATCTCAACAGAAATTAGAGAAACACAAAAGACCTCTTAGGTTATAACTTTAAAAATTCAAGGCCTGGAAAAATGATGGAATTTATTCAAGGACAAACAACCACCAGATATGCCCAAATAAAAAAGCAAAGTTTTCCCCCAATTGATCTTTCAGACAAGAGTGTCTGTATTCTGGTTCTTTGAAAGTCTCTCATGCTGTGGTTTATTCTCTCCATTACACACAGTTCCCAGCTGTCAGTGGTTTGACTTAATAGTTCAACTTTAGGTGTTGCCATAGCAATCCACATTCAGGGGAAACCACACTTCAGATTTTAAATTCGGATCTTTTCCTGGGCTATCAGTATGCAGTAGATCCTCCCTTGTGATGCGGGGCAGGGGTCCCTGACTCAGAGCTCCCAGTCAGCCACATGATCAGAGGCTCAACAACTGATGATATACTTAACAACCATTATACTAACAATAAATGCTAGCTTTCAATGATGATACGAATCCCTTGGAAAAATCAATTTTTAAAATATCAGCCAGAAAATACGTAACCAAGACTTGGTAATTTTCTTGGTGACCTAACCTTACATTTGCAAGTTTTATATGTTATTGGCAATAAGAATTTTGAACATCACTTAAAGGAGAAATCAATAATAGACAAATGAGCATATAGGCTTAGGCTAAAATAGTCAATTATAGCCTCATAAAGAGATTTAAAACACATGAAGCTGAAATAAATATAATCTAGTCTAATCTAAACCAGAGTGAGGACTCAGAATGTCTCTAGCAGTAAAGAAGATGCTGATGAGAAAAGTTTAAGTAAAAACTGTGCCACAAAATCTTGAGTTGATAGAGAATGATACTTATATTAATATCCATATATGTGATTTAAATTGGTAAATGTAGCTAAATGAATACATAAAATATTTGAGGTAGAAACATTTCATTTATATATTTGAGTGGTCAAAAACCTTTTTATTTAACATCTCTTCCGATTTGGAAAATGGAGTATTAGCTGATCGGGGCTGCTGTGTATTTGGTCGACGAAGGGAGTTGAATTTCAGCCTCTTAAGAATGATTTTCAAATGCTCTTTGAACAACAGTTCAGGCAGTCTGTGAACACCCTGCAGCCGGAGTGAGCAAAGAAAGGCCTTGGGCCTGAGGCCATGTGGCCATGCCAGCCAGCAGGCATCAGTGAAAGGGAGAAGAAGCGCTGAGACCTTCTGCTTCCTGCACTGCGAGGGTCTGGGCAGTTTAGAAGTCCAGTAGACATCTGCCCAAGGTGACTTACCTGAAGTTCTGGTGGAATCCCTGGGTAACCCTTTTCTCCCTTGGGGCCATGCTGCCCTCTTTCACCTCGTGGCCCCAGGTCACCTTTGTCTCCTTTCTCACCTTTAGCCCCTTCATGGCCAGTTGCTCCATTATTGCCATTGTTCCCATGGTTTCCTTAAATTACAAGCAGAAGGTATCACTGGAGAAAGCCCCACTCACACTGACCATCTACTGTTAAACAAATGCCGACCCTTTCTTCAAAGACATTTGCTCCTCTCCCATTCTCCCTGCTTGTGTTCCCTCTCTTGCTATGTCTCTCTCTGTCAAATAAATAAATAAAATCTTTAAAAAAATATATGTTCGCTCTCAATTGCAAAAGATCATTTGAAACAGTTGCCGAACACAGCCAAGGGGGCATCATCAAATGAAATCTTTTACACAGGTCAGCCTTATCTGCTCAAGTCTCCAAAGCCTGTTTTTCCTATAAAGCAAGAGTCAGGGGCACCTGGGTGGTTCAGTGGGTTAAAGCCTCTGCCTTCAGCTCCGGTCATGATCTCAGGGTCCTGGGATCAATGCCCACATCCAACTCTGTTTGGCAGGGAGCCTGCTTCTTCCTCTCTCTCTGCCTGCTTCTCTGACTACTTGTGATCTTTCTCTCTGTCAAATAAATAAATAAAATCTTTTTTAAAAAGTATGAATCGGTAGAGACAGTGCGATATTATGTGTAAACAGTATTTATATATTATGTAAAAATATTTCCAGTGTTTTTTCCCAAATGGATGAAACACGAGTGGCTTTTGTGTCATGCTATGTACTTTTTTGTCTCTTTGAATTTTTTTTTATAGACCTATACCACTTTTATCATGGAGGGAGATATAAAATCATCGATACAAATCGTAACAATAATTTTGAAAGCAAGACTTGGATAATGATTTCAACTCTTCACTTTGCCACTAAGAGAAAATTTCTACAACTCTTCCTTTATTTTATATTTGTTGAATCTCACACGCCCGGCTGTTTATTTTGCCACCTTTGGTCCAGTGCTGTATCAGACTTGCAAACCCTCCAGGTGAATGAACTTTGACTGAATTTACAAGTTAATGGACAAAAAAAAAGGCCATTTTGTTTCAGAAACATTTAGCCAAGGCTAGATTGTTCTGTACCCTCAGGAGTGTTTAGACCCTGGAATATTTTAAGAGATCGAATGTTCTCTACCCCCAGTCCTGTACCTGCTGGCAGAGACCCTTGACATTCAATGACCTAGACTCCAGGACCGCAATCACAGTTTAAAGTCTAACAGAATGTTTGCTCATTCTAAATTTGGTTTCAAAGAGAAACCACTCAGAAGTATTTAGAAAATTAAAACTTGGGAAATCTGGGTGGCTCAGCCAGTTAAGCTTCTGCCTTCAGCTCAGGTCATGATATCAGGGTCCTAGGACCGAGCCCCACACCTGGCTCCCTGCTCAGCAGGGAGTCTGCTTCTTCGTCTCCCCCCTGTTCTCTCTCAATATCTCTTTCTCTCTCATATAAATAAATAAAATACTTTTTAGAAATTAAAACTCATGTGATAAATGTTAATTAACATCAATGAGGGTGAGAGAAGAGAAAGTGGACTTCTGTCAAACACTGAGAAAAGTCCTACCCCTAAGAATTGACCTGGGGAAGAGGAAAACAGTTATGCCTCAGATGGATTTGGGAGTCCCAAGACAGAGAGGATCTGAGCTACCCTTTCCTTTGCTGACCCCAGACATTAGCCAGTTTTCAGAACCTCCCATACCTGGGGCACACTCAGTAGGGTAGGGGTGAATGGAGCTCGACAGTGGTTCCTATGCCGCCATGTGGTGCTGGAGCCCATTCCCGTGAGCCCAAGAGAGGCATGAAAGTCAACGAAGAGAGCTGAACACAGACAGACCCTGAGATTAAGGGAAGAAATCTTAGCTAGACACACAGTGAGACAGAAGGCTGTGTAGTTCAGTGAATGGCATTATGGAGATGGTGTAGCCAGCCCAGTAAGCGCTCCTCTCCTCCCCACCTTCACTTCATAAGTTACCTGAAAGTTAGAGTATGTTGCACAAAGCAGGTTGCAGAAACAACGCCAAAATAAGAGTATGTCCAATAAGAGCCTATAATTCTGTCCTCTATGCTGGTTAAGCGCCCCGCCCCACCAACCACCACTGCCACCAGTGAAACGGGTGCCCCAAGATGTCTAACACCTGTGGGATCCTGCAAGTGGGATAAATAATAAATACTCTCAAGTTTCTGGTATATTGTTGCACCTGATCAGCTCTGTGAACCCAGTCCCCTCCTGAACTCTCTTTTGGATTTTCCACACACCCCCTTTGGATCACACACAGGTGAACCCAACTGATTTTGATTCTCCCTGGCTCTGATTTTGGCACAGGGCACAATTAGACTGGCAACAAACAGAACGTCTCTCTCATCCTTACCTGGAATGCCAGGGGGGCCGGGGGGCCCTGGGGGGCCTTGGTAGCCCCGGAAGCTGTACTCTCCATGGCAACACTTGCTGCAGTCTGGGGGCAGCCCTCCGGTTTGTGAAGACTTGAAAAAGATACAGAGAGAAGCTTCAGAGAGTGGTACTGGGGAGTCATTAGGACTTGTGCATTTCCCTTGGTCCTGTCTTTTGGGTAAGTTGAACTCCAGACAACATACGACAGCACCAGAAAAGCTGGTGTGGGCTTAAACGGCATGCTAGCTAAAGACGGCCAGTGACCAAAAGGAGCAGGAAGCCAGAGGGTCAAAAGAAGAGCATGCTCCCTGGAAGGAGTGTGATGCTGGCAGAGGGTGGGGCAATATTTCTGGGAAGTACTGTCCTGAGGCTACTAGTGACAGTGATGGCCAAGGAGGAAACCCCTTCCCAGGTGGACTTGGAGGCGGCCCTCTCTTTCCCAGCTGCCAGGAGCATCACCTGTCGCTCCTTTCAGTAGGTGACCCTCAATGGTAGACATGATCAATTTCCAAGAGAGTTATGAAGAATTTCTATATTCAGGGGCGGCTGGGTGGCACAGTCATGGGGCATCTGCCTTTAGCTCGGGTCGTGATCCCGGAGTCTGGGATCGAGTCCCACATCGGGCTCCCTACTGGGTGAGAGGCCTGCTTCTCCCTCTCTCCCTCCCCCTGCTTGTGTTCCTTCTCTAGCGGTGTTTCTCTCTGTCCAATAAATAAAATAAAAATAAAAAAAGGATTTCTATATTCAGGATACTGGGATAAGAGTTCTTAGGAATTTTGAGCCAAAATGCCCCACTTTCAGTCATAGCACACTTCAATGGCCTTAGGACATGGAGGAAAAGAAGTAGTCGTTGGCCCAGCAAATTAGTATTAATTTTCTACATCTTGAAACAATTTTAACTCCCCCTCAAGAAGTATTTAACTTCAGGTTCTGTTTCATATTTCAATTCAAAATTTTAAATGATTATAACATCACTCAAATCAATATTCACTGAGTACTTAATGGGTACTAAGTATATGCAAATATGATGCTGAGTGGAATTGCTTTTTTTTTTTTTTTAAGATTTTATATATTTATTTGACAGAGAAACACAGCCAGAGAGGGAACACAAGCAGGGGGAGTGAGAGAGGGAGAAGCAGGCTTCCCGCCGAGCAGGGAGCCCCAGGGGGACTCAATCCCAGGTCTCCGGGATCATGACCTGAGCCAAAGGCAGTCGCTGAACCAACTGAGCCACGCAGGTGCGCCATGGATTTGCTTTTTTATTTAAAGAAAAACTTCTAAAATGTGTGCTTACCATCGAGGAACTACAGATCTAGTGAAAGAGCTAGACTCGCTGATAAAATTTAGAGTGGCATTAAACTGGTACCTTGCCTTGTGATCCTGTTGTATAAAATACTTACAGACATTTTCCTAGACTTGAGTTATGATTCAATGGTCTTTTAAAAACAGCATATTGTTTCTTTTTTTTTTTTTTAGATTTTATTTATTTGGCATAGAGAAACACAGCCAGAGAGGGAACACAAGCAGGGGGAGTGAGAGGGAGAAGCAGGCTTCCCGCCGAGCGGGGAGTCCCATGAAGGGCTTCGATCCTGGGTCTCCAGGATCATTACCTGAGCCGAAGGCAGTTGCTTAACCAACTGAGCCACCCAGGCGCCCCTAAAAACAGCATGTTGTTTCTAAAGGATTCTAAAGAAAGAGAAGGAGAAAAACACTGGAGGGATAGAGAAGGAGAAAGAAAGGAAGAATTTGAAATTCAGGCTTTCTCGAGCTTTAGAAATCTAAGCAGAAAAGTGGGTCAAGTTTTCTACTGCTGCACATTTAGACTTCATTTTGTTGTTGTTGTTGTTGAATCAAAAATGGGCTTGGACATTTTCCTCAAGTCCTTCATTCCTTTTCCCTAAAGGCCTCTGCCACGCTTTTCAGGGAAAATGCAGAATATCTGTAGCCTGAACATTCACTTGCAACAGCTCAGGCCTGGATCTCAAGTGATCAGGAGGCCCAGCGGGGAGCTAACCTCTGTCTAGTCTTCTAGACTCCACATTGGACAGAGACAGGAGTCTGTAAAAACCTTCCGTAAACCCGGTGGACGAGAAGAAAGCCAGCTGAAGCGAGTGGTTGGAGACAGGTGACTTCAGACACTCAGAGAAGTCAGCCGCCACAGCACCGCCCCGCCTTCCAGCCGGAGGATGCAATCTGAGAAGTAAGTACTTCATAGTTTCCTGGTATGATTTTGCTAATGGGAAATACAGTTTTTTAAGTTCCAAGAAATCCAAGGCTCTGCCAAGAATGGACTTTGGAGAAGAAGGAGGGAAGATTCCAAAGTGGGAGCCATTAAATAATAGAATTGAGTTCCTGGGATGCTAAGATTTTTAGGAACATGTCTGTCCTGGATCCAGAACTCCCATCTCAGTTCTGTGTGGCTTCAGTGATATCACTTTCCCCCCCAGGCATCATTTTTCTCATCTACAAAATTAGGGCACTGGGTAAAATGTTCAGGAAATTTCTTGCCAGCTCGAAGAGCAAGCAAAGATACTAAGGTCTTTTCTAAATCCTCAAATAATGGTTTAGAAAGATTTCATTTGTCAAGACGGGTGTCTGAGTGTGAGAAGTTGGCTCCAGGAGAGGGGGCTGTTCGGTACCAGAATTAACTAGGGCCGAGGTGGGTGCCCAAGCTACTGGGGAGCATTTTGAAAGCAGAGAACTTCTACCCCAACAGGGAGAATCTTCTGGTTCCTGGTAGGTGGTCAAGTCCTGAGGGCCTGCCTACAACATTTCACATGTCCCTCCGGCCTGGTCCTTCACAATACAGTCAAATGGAATCATGCTTGTGAGCCTTTTGAGGGACCCTTAAAACAAGATGGACAGGATGTATTAATTCAGAGGTCATCACATGATGGGGAGTCCCTACCTACACCCTCTTCTTTATCAACCCTTTGCTTATAATTGGGTCAAATTTGAAAGCCAAAGACAGGAGAATGAGCAGCATGGAGGAGAGAGGGTCTCCAAGACACGTCCTATCCATTTTGTAGATGGAGGCCATGAGGCAGCTACTCAGGTTTGAGCTCTGCTATTAGCGAATGCCTTCTCAGAATGAGGGCCCCAACTCCTTTAACCTAAGAAAGAGGAAAGACAAAGGAGAGGGGAAATGGGAAGAAGGGAAAAAGGGAGTCCAGGAGGAGGAGGAGGAGGAGAGATGATAAAGGAAGAAACTGCTTGGAAAAGAGAGCCCAGGTCTGCTCTCCCCCAATCTCTGCATACTCTACCAGCCACAAATGCCATGGCCAGAGTCCTCTTTCTAGAACACACACCAGATCACCTCACTGCCCTGTTGTGAACAAACACAACTTTGGCTGGCAGACTAAGGTCTGAGCTCCTTAACCGGCCAAGAGAATCTTCCAGGCTGGCCCTGAGATCTTCCTGTGTCTTCCTCCCACAGCCCAGGGCCTCCCACTGCGCCCATCCCTCCCAGGCTCTCTTGTCTCTTTGCTGTCCAAAACATTTTTAAATTTTATTTCTTGCGTGGGTAAGCATCCTTTTTGTGTCGCTTTGAGGTCCAACGCAGTGACCACCACCACTCTTGCACTTTCTCCCCAATCGCCTTTTGTGCCGAGATTTTTGTTTATCATATGGTATTCAATTGTCTGTTCATCTGTCCCCCTGAGAGCCCTTCAGAGCTGTCTGGAGGCTGGCTTAGGCTTATTTGTCACCATCATAAAGCTTGGCTCATGGTAGAAGCACAGGAAATCATAGGTGAAACAACGAATGAGGAAAATGAAGAATTAAAAGAAGAGAGGCAGGGAGCGCAGGCAAGAAGGGGGACACAGGAAAATCTGAAATGCAGTGAGTTTCTGTACCCATTGTCTGATGAGTGGTATCGAAGATCTCCAGAATAGCAATGATTCTAAATCTCCTCAGTAGCTGCTGTTGGGGGTTTTTTGAAAATACTTCAGGAGCCCAGGAGACTTTGAGAGCCCCCTCCCAGCCACTTCAAGAAAAGAAAGCCAGGAAGTGACTTCTTGCCTCCCTCATCTGACTCCACTATGCTGGCTGCCTACTCCTGGAAGATAGGGCGAAGTAGAAATGTAATTTGGATTCCAGTGGCCTGCAGGGGGTTGGTTGCCAAGAAATAACAAATGACAGCCTCCATCTGCCTTCTGCTGTGTCTGGGAGTTCATACTGCGAAGGCCGGGAGGCCCAGCAAAGATCCCATCCCCCAAAGTGGATAGTCCAGGTCAAAGCTTGGACAAAAATGAAAATATCTGTCCCACTAAGAAAATACAAAGTAGCATGAGTCACCCTCCAGCCAAACATTTATCAGATGAGGGTTGCCTGGCTGACTCAGCCAGTAGAGCGTGTGACTCCTGATCTTTGGGTTGTGAGTTCAAGCCCCACAGTGGGTGTGTAGATTACTTTAAAGAACAAAAGCAGCGGAGGGGGGGTTGGGAAATGTACTTAGTTAAGCATCAGACTCGGTTTCATTTCATGTTGTGATCTCAGAGTTGTGAGATCGAGCTCCATGTTCCATTCTTCCCTGGAGTCTGCCTAGGACTCCCTTTCCCTCTGCCCCTGTGCACTGTCTCTATCTCTTTCTAAAATAAATAAAACTTTAAAATTAAAAAAAAAGATTGTCAGATGAAAGGACAATCTGTAAAAGTGGTCTTTGAAAAATAAATATTTGGAGGTTATTTCTTTTGTGGCTCCTTAAAGAAACGACTTTATTTTTTAAGGTTTCTTTATTTAGGGGTGCCTCGGTGGCTCAGTCTTTAAGCATCTTTCTTCAGCTCAGATCATGATTCCAGGATCCTGGTATCGAGCCCCACATCTGGCTCCTTGCTCATGGGGAAGTCTGCTTCTCCCTCTCCCACTGCCCCTTCTTGTGTTCCTGCTCTCGCTATCTATCTCTGTCAAATAAATACATCAAATCTTTTTTTTTTTTTTTTTAAGGATTTGATGTAGGGGCGCCTGGGTGGCTCAGTTGGTAAGCGACTGCTTTCGGCTCAGGTCATGATCCTGGAGTCCTGGGATCGAGCCCCACATGGGGCTCCCGGCTTGGCAGGAAGCCTGCTTCTCCCTCTCTCACTCCCCCTGCTTGTGTTCCCTCTCTGGCTGTGTTTCTCTCTGTCAAATAAATAAAATCTTTAAAAAAAATTTTTGATGTATTTATTTGACAGAGAGAGAGAGAGAGAGGGAGAGATAGAGAGCACAAGTCAAGGGAGTGGCAGGCAGAGAGAAGGAGAAGCCGGCTCCCTGCTGAGCACAGAGTCCTAGGTAATAACAATGCAGGGCTCCATCCTGGGACCCTGGGACATGTCCTGAGGCCAAGGCAGATGCTGATCCCACGGAGCCACCCAGGAGCCCCACGAAACAATTTTTTCTTGACACAGACTCACGGAACAGTCTGGGCGACTGCACTATGCAGCTGAGTTAGAAATCCCAGCTCAGCCCCAGATCTCCAGCTGATCCTGTGTGGGGTTTCAGTCTGATCATACAGCCAGTCTCAACCCAAACTTTTCTCTGTGAGAGGACAGGCTTAGACTTTACCTGCGTGAACCTTTCCAGGGCCTATGGAATGCAAAAACCCAGTTGGTTCTTGTTGTAAAACCTCTTTGTTCAAAGTTCCCAGAATTCAGAGTAACTCTTCTTGCCCCCTTCCTCTGATTTCAGCACGCCAGATGCGAGAAGGTAAGTCAAAATCCAGTTTGGTTTGGTTCTTGTTTTAAAAAAAATTTTTTTTAAAGATTTTATTTATTTGACAGAGAGAAACACAGCCAGAGGGGGAACACAAACAGGGGGAGTGA